>JAQQSV010000795.1:47145-86574 GCA_028646515.1 Pseudochirops corinnae
TATGTCCTCCCCCTTGCCCCTCTGACTTGCTGGTAGGGCAGAATGGATCTCCCCACCACAGTGTGTGTGTATCTTAATTCCCAGTTGGATGTAGTTAATAATGATAATAATAATAATAATAATAATAATAATAATAATTGTTTATACACACACACATACATATATTTAACATTTGATTACAGAACTTTAAATTTTAGATTCTTTCCCTTCCCTCTCATCACCCATCCCCACTCAAAGGAAAAGCAATTAAATACAGGCTGTACATGTGTAATTACGCAGAACCTCTCCATAGTGGGCATATTGTGAGAAACTGATTATATGTCCCTCCTTCCTATCCCGCCCCTGCCTTGTTCTATTCTCTACCCTGTCCCTGTCCCTGTCCCTTTACAAAAGTGTATACTTCCATCAACCCTCCCCCCCATGTTGCCCTCCCCTCTGTCATCTCACCTCTCATGCCCATCCCCCTTACTCTCCTGTGTGGCAAGATACCCAGTTTAGAGTTTATGTCATTCCTTCCCTAAGCCAAGTTCAATGAGAGTAAAGTTGACCCTTTCCCTTTTCCCTTCCTGTTCTTCCCCTCCATTGTAACAATTATCCTTTGCCTCTTCTATGAGATGATTAATCCCATTCTGTCTCTCCCTGTCTCCTCTTATTCTAATCCTCTCCCACCTCAGAATTTCACTTTTTAGAGTATTGTCCCTTCCTATTCAATTGATCTTGAGCTCTCTATGCATTCATATATACACATACTCAGATATGTGTTTATATGCATATATAAACCCTCCTATATAGACATATGTATATGTATATATATACATTTGTATTCCCTTGACCTATCCTCATACTGAGAAAAGTTTCATAAGTTACAATTATCACTTTTTCATGCTGGCATTTGAGTGTCAAACTTTCTTTTCAGTTCTGGTTTTTTCAGCAAGAATGCTTCAAAGTCCTCCACCTCACTGAATGACCATATTTTCCCTTGGAACATTATACTCAATTTTGATGGGTAGGTGATTCTTGGTTTTAATCCTACCTCCCTTGATCTCATGAATATCATATTTCAGGCCTTTGGATCCCTTAATGTAGAAGCTGCTAGATCCTGGGTTATCATAATTGTGTTTCCACAGTATTTAAATCATTTCTTCTTGGCAGCTTGTAATATTTTCTCCTTGATCTGGGGCCTCTGGAACCTGTCTATAATATTCCTAAGAGTTTTCTTTTAGGGATCTTTTTCAAGAGGTGATTGGTGAATTCTTTCAATTTCTATTTTGCCCTCTGGTTCTAAAATATCAGGTCAATTTTTCTTGAGAATTTCTTGAAGGATGATTTCTAAGTTCTTTTTTTGATCACAGCTCTCAGGTAGACCAATAATTTTTAAATTTTCTCTCCTGGATCTATTTTCCAGGTTGGTAGTTTTTCCAATGAGATCTTTCACATTGCCTTCTATTTTTTCATTTGTTTGGATCTGTTTAATAGTTTCTTGATTTCTGATAAAGTCATTTGCTTCCATTTGCTCCACTCTAATTCTGAAGGAATTATTCTCTTCAGTGAGCTTTTGAGATTCTTTTTCCATCTGGCACATTTGACTCTTTAAGACATTCTTCTCTTCGTTGGCTTTTTGGGCCTCTTTTGCATTTGAGTTAATCTATTTTTTAAGGTGTTATTTTCTTCAGTCAGGTTGTTGACTCTCTTTTCATGATTTTCTTGCATCATTCTCATTTCTCTTCCCAATTTTTCCTCCACTTTTCTTATTTGGTTTTCCAAATCCTTCATAAGCTCCTCTATGGCTTTAACCAGTCTACAATTTTCTTGGAAGCTTTTGGTGTGGGAATTCTGACTGTGTTGTCTTCCTCCTGTTCCATCCTTTGATCCTTTTTGTCCCCCAAAAAGGAATCTAAAGTTGGATGTCCGTGCTTGCTTTGCTTCCTTTGCCTGCTCATGTTGCCAGTCAACTACTTGACTTTTGGGTTCAGTAGAACTCAGTTTCCAGAGTGGAGACCTCTTCATTTCTCATAAAGTCACTTGCTTCCATTTGCTCCAATATAATTCTGAAGGGTTTTTCTCTTAAGTGAGCCTTTGAGACTCTTTTTCTATCTAGCAAATTAGACTTTTTAAGGCATTCTTCTCCTCATTGGCTTTTTGGTCCACTTTTGCCATTTGAGTTAGTCTATTTTTTAAGGTGTTATTTTCTTCAGTCAGGTTGTTGACTCTCTTTTCATGATTTTCTTGCTTCATTATCATTTCTTTTCCCAATTTTTCCTCTACTTCTCTTACTTGATTTTTAAAAATCCTTCTTGAACTCCTCCATGACCTGTAATCACTTCATAATTTTCCTGGAAGCTTTTGGTGCAGGAGTTCTGAATGTGTTGTCTTCCTCCCATTCCATGCTTTGATCCTTTTTGTCCCCATAAAAGGAATCTGAAGTTGGATGGCTGTGCTTGCTTTGCCTCCTTTGCTTGCTTATGTTGCCACTCAATTACTTGACTTTTGAGCTCTTTGCCACAGTTGAACTCTGCTTCCATAGAGCAGAGCTTTGTTCCAAATCCCTG
This sequence comes from Pseudochirops corinnae, assembly GCA_028646515.1. Lineage (NCBI taxonomy): Eukaryota > Metazoa > Chordata > Mammalia > Diprotodontia > Pseudocheiridae > Pseudochirops > Pseudochirops corinnae. The sequence continues at coordinate 49,695 of JAQQSV010000795.1, forward strand.
GGGTTTTCACAGCTGCTGGAGCTATTAGGTGGGTGCTGTCTCTACATCCCCCACCTGCTTTAGCTCACTGGTCACACACCTGAGGACCACCACCCAAGTCCTTCATCCAGATCCAGGCAGGTTAAGGTGAGAGTGCTTAGCCTCTGAATGGTTGCTAGGCCACCCCCTATGATCTGGGGGCTGGGAGTTCTGAAGCAACCACATGGAGGTGGTTCCAGGGCCACTACTTGTTACTTCTCCTTCTGGGAGCAGAGGCCAGACTACACCTCCATCCTCCCCAGATCCAGCTGAGATCCACTGACCTTTCACTTTGTCTTTGGCATGTATGGGTTGACAATTATGAAAAGTGTTGCTGTGCTGGTTATCCACTCTCCTGAATGCTCCAGCTGGCGGTGGTCCGAGGTGCTCTGCGGCTAAAACTTCAGGCTCACATGGGGCTGGGTTCTGCTCCCAGCACATTGTGATGGACCCTCCCTGCTGGGCTGCCTTCAGTGGGAGATTTGTTTCTCTCATCACTTTGTGGGTTCTGTATCTCTAAAATATGTTTAGACTCGTATTTTATAGGTATTTTAGGTGGTTATGGGGGGAGCCACAGAGTTTTCCTGCTTCTACAACACCATCTTGACTCAGCCTCCTTCAAGTTAGTAAATTTTTTAAGGTGTTTTTTTTCTTCAGTGTATTTTTGGGTCTCCTCTATACAGGCTGTTGATTTGCTTTTCATGATTTTCTTGTGTCATTCTCGTTTCTCTTCTCAATTTTTCTTCCATTTCTCCTACTTGATTTTCATAATCATTCTTGAGTTCTTCCATGGCCTTTAACCAGTTCAAATTTTTATTGGAGGCTTTTGATGCAGGAGTTCTGACTGTGCTGTCTTCCTCCTGCTCTATGCCTCGATCTTTTTTGTGCCCCCAAAAGGATTCTATTGTCTCTTTGTGGTTCTGTTGCTTGCTGATATTGGCAGCCAATTACTTGACTTTTGGGCTCTTTACCGTGGTAAACCTCTTTTCCACAATGGAGAAAGGTATGTCCCAAATTGCTGGGTTTTTTGCAGCTGACAGAGTTATGAGATGGGTGCCCTCTCTCCAGGTGTAAGCAGATTAAAGCAAGAGTGATTACCCTTATAATGTTCTGTTGGTCCCCCTATAATCTGCAGGCCAGAAGCTCCAGAAACAACAACACAGCTGCGGCTGCAGCCGCATCTTTTCTGCTTCTCACCATGGTGGTAGCAGCAGGACTGGGCTCCCTCTGTTCCAACAAAGTTCCACACTGATCTTTTACTTTGTCTCTGGCATTTGTGGTTTGAGAAGTCTAGAACCTGCTACAGCTGCTGGAGGTTTATTCCAGGGAAGTCTGCTCCAGTCACTGCTAATTGGGGCTGCCCTGGGACTAAAACTGCTGCTCAGCCAGACTGTGCTCAGCTCCCAGTGTGTTGTGATGGCCCCTTCCTGCCAGCTTGTTGGGCTTCCTTCAGTGGGAGATTTGTTTCTCTCTTTCGCTTTGTTTGTTCTGTTGCTCTAAAGTTTGTTTAGAGTCATTTTTTACATATGTTGGAGGAGGTGGAAGCCACAGCTGCATGGAAATCATGTTTCTATTCCTCCATCTTGGCTCTGACTAATTGTTAGTTAAATTCTAGATCACAGACAGAGAAAAGAATAGAAAGAAAACTATAGAACAATATCCTTAATGAATATAATATACAAGTTTAAATAAAATATTAATAAATAGATTATGTCACTAATTCAGAAAGATTACCCACTATGAAAAGATTGTATTTATACTAAGAATTCAGGTTTGGTTTTATTAAGAGGAAAGCTATGAAAACAATAGGCCATATTAGTAATCAAGAAAATAAAAATCATAAGACTATATCAGTAGATACATAAATCTTTATAAAAAAACCAGCCTCTATGTCTATATTAAAAAATCACTAAAACACATAAGAAATAAGGAACCTTTTTTCAATATGGTAAGTAATAGCTATTTATAAATAAAATCCAGCATTCTATTAACTGAGTATACACAGAGGACTTTATGATTTGCTGAGAGATAAAGCAAAGATATCCATTATTTCCATCATTTTTAGTAGAGTTCTAGAAATGTGAGTTGTAAAAAGAATACAAGAAAATAAATTGATGGAATAAGAATATACAAAAAGAAACCAAATTATCACTTTTTGACTGTGATATGATGGTTTACACTGAGAACCTTTGATCATCAACTGAAGGAAATTAATGAAATCAATTATACCTTCAGAGAAGTTGCATGATATCAGTTTGCAAAAATCATTAGCATATATGTATCCTGCAAAACCTAGTAGTGAAAGATAAATCTTATTTTTAAAATGACAAAATATTTTTATAGAAATAAAGATAAATGTGAATATTTGAGAAAAGATTAAAGGCTCATCAGAAGGCTGTACAAATTTAAGAAAAAATGAAAGTACTACTTAAATATATGCATGTATAAAGTGCTCTTCCAATAAATGAAGGAAGAATTTACAAAAGCAAAAACAATATATATATTAATTAAATTCATTCAGGGGAATTGGATGACAAAAAGCTTGGGGAAAAATTAAAAAATAGAAAAGGAGATACCTAAAATAATTAATTTAAAAGTAAACTACAAATCAGTAACTATCAAGAAAGTTTGGTCTTAGACAAAAACAAAGAAAAGCTGAGACATGGAACAATTTTGGTAAGCAACTTTTAGAATAAAATGAACATAGCATAGTGTTTAATAACCCAAAATTCCCCAAATGTTGTGGCAAGAATTCATTATTCTGTAAAAACTGCTAGCCAAACTGGATAGCAGTCAGGTAGAAATTAGGCATAGACCAATATTTCCCACCACATATCAAGAGAGGTTTCAGACATTTACTACACTTAGATATAGAAGGTAACATCATAAAAGAAATCAGGCAATTGAGGAGCCTATGGATAAGTGAAGAGCTTGTGACCAACCAATGGAAAGGGGTCACGGAAAACAAAATAGACTGTTTTCATTAGTTATAACTAAAAGCCTTTACATAAATAAAAGCAACATTCTTAACATTAGAAGAGAAATAGTTTACTGGTAAAGAATATTTCCAGTGAGTTTCTCTGACAAATTCTCATTTCTAAAATATATTAGGAATTGATGAAAATTTATAAGAATAAGAAACATTACACAACAAGGATATGGAACAGACAATTTTCAGTTAAAGAAATCCAGCCCTTGAATAGCCATATGGGGAGAAATAAGATCCAAAATCACAAATAATTATAGAGGTATTAATTGTAGCATACACTGTGGTTTTATCTCTATCAGGTTCTCAAAAATGATCCAAAAAAGGAAAATAGCTAAAGGAAAATAGGTTTATCAATGTACAGTTGGTATAGATATTAACTGGCCATTTTAGTCTACCATTTCAATAAGTCATTTGTAACTATGGTCATAGAGTCACTAAACTATGCATACAGTCTTTAGATTTTCATTGGTGTAGGGGATTTCCTGGTGAGTAAAGTGCAAAAAAGGTTAGTAGGACCTCCAGCTAGCCAGTTACTTCAAATGATACCCATTTGAGGCAAACATGAAGCTTAGTGGAAATGTTGGCGTAAGAAATGAGCAAAGTATGTTACAATGTTTATTAAAGGAAAAACAATAGCAAGGGAAATTGAGGCAACAGCAGAGCCTCTCCTGCTCTTTTCTTGGAGTCTCCCTCATTCCTCAAAGTCTAACCAGGACCTTTACCAGGCTTACTAAAACTTCTATCTTCTCTAAGATTCTATTTACCTCCTCAACTTCTTTCTTGTTTGTTTTGAGTTTAGATTTATCAGTCTCAGAGAGGGGGAGATTGAAGTCCCCCACTAGTATAGTTTTGGTATCTATTTCTTCTCCATCTCTCTCTTGCCTGCTATAGATACTTTCTCTTTTTGCCTATGACCACTCATTCTTTCTAGTTCAGCTCTAGAGAGTCTTCACCATTTTTTCCCTTCAGTTCATTTCTTTGTGTTCCCTATGTCCTCATCACATACCTTGCCATATCATAACATCTTTCCTCACTCTCTACTACTTCAGTTTAGTCTTAGATAAAGAAATAGTGCTTCTCCTTGCCAAAACCAATCATGCAAAGTGCATCTGTGATTCTATTATCTCTAGACTACTTTAGCAGATTGCTTCTACTAAAATTCACATTCTCTTTTTTATCTTCAACCTCCCCACACTTAATGGTTATATCTCTGCTACATATAAATATATTCATGTCTCCCACATTCTTAAAATTTTTTTTCACTGGCTTTTATCATCTTCTTTTCCTGTAGCTCTCCTTCCCCTCCTGGTTAATCTCTCTGAGAAAGTCATCTACACTCAGTGCTTTTACTTCTCCTCTCACTCTCCTCTAAACCATTGCAGTCTGAATTCCAACCACATCATTCCACAGAGACAACCCTATCCAAAGTCACCAAAAATCTTTGGACTGACAAATCTAATGGACTTTTAAAATCCTCATCTGCAGGGTAAGAGAGATTTCTATACACAGCTGAGTGTGTTTGTTATTCCCTCATTGAGCTAATTATGATGAAAGTGAGGTTCAAGATCTCCCATCCACAAATTTACCCCATTTTCACACAGAAGTAAAAGCTCTTTCATTCCTGTTTTATGTGAGATAAGTTGTAGTTGGAAAAAATAAAATATCCCTTTCAAAGCCAGATGAGAAGGTGAGAAAGATAAACAAAGAAGTGGTAGGATTTTTACTTAGGATAGACTGACTGGTCATAACTGACAATAGAAACAAGGCAAAAACTCACAATACCTCTTTTGTCTCTGCTAAGCAGTTTTTTTCTGACTTTTAAAATGGAAATTACAATTATTATAAAATCACCAACAGGGAAGTTTGAAAGGCTTCCTAAAACTTCTATCTTCTCTAAGATTCTATTTACCTCCTCAACTTCTTTCTTGTTTGTTTTGAGTTTAGATTTATCAGTCTCAGAGAGGGGGAGATTGAGGTCCCCCACTAGTATAGTTTTGGTATCTATTTCTTCTTCTAGCATCCTCAATTTCTCCTTTAGGAATGTAGATGCTATACCACTTAGTGCATAAATGTATAGTAGTGATATTGCCTCATTTTTGATGGTGCCTTTTAGCAGGATATAGTTTCCTTCCTTATATCTTTTAATTAGATTTATTTTTGCTTTTGCTTTGTCTGAGATAAGAATTGCTACCCCTGCTTTTTTTACTTTAGCTGAGGCATGATATATTGTACTCCAGCTTTTTACCTTTATTTAACCTGTGTGTATCCCCCTGTTTCAGATGTGTTTCTTATAAACAGCATATTGTAGGATTATGGTTTTTAATCCATTTTGCTATCCACCTCTGTTTTATGGGAGAGTACATTCCATTCACATTCACATTTGTGATTACTATCTGGGTCTTTCCTTCCATCCTATTCCCTCCCCTGTTTATGCTTTTATTTTTCCCCTTCTCCATTCCCCTTCTTAAGGGTTTTCCTTTTGACCATTACCTCCCTCAGTATTCCCTCCTTATCTGACCTCCTCCCTTCTAACCTCACCCTTTTTTAGCCCTTCCCCCCTCCTACTGCCTGCAGGGTATGTCAATTTTTATACTAAATTTTGTATGTTATTTCTTCCTCTAACCAAGATTGATAAGAATAGATCTCATACAGGGCTCCTCTCCCTCCCCTCTTTCCTTCTATTATGATGAATTTTATGTCTCTCTCAAGAGAGTCCTATATTTAACTGGTTGTTTTATTCCCTACTTGTACCAGCACCAGTGAGAGAAAAGCTCATTTAATGGGTCACCTCCCTCCATTCTTTCCCTTTACTATATTGTTTTTATATCTCTTTGTGTAGCATAATTTACCCCTTTTTGCATCTTTTTTCCTCTTCTTCCATTGCAGTCCCTTAATAAGGATTTTTATCATCATTTTGCATAATTTATATACACACCCCCTATAGATCTATCTATCTATATCCCTTTTAGATGTTGTTGTAGGTAGAGAGGTCACGATATTAACAGGTATCAACTTCCCATATAGGGATGTAAACAGTTTGCTTTTGTTAAATAACAAGTTATGTGTGTGTGTGTGTGTGTTCTTTTTCTTATTTACCTTTCTAGGTCTCTCCTGGGTCTTGTAATTGGAAGTTGAATTTTCCATTGAGCTCTGGCTTTACCATCAGGAAGGTCTGGAATTCTGTTATGTCCCTGAATGTCCATCTCCTTGCCTGGTAGATTATGCTCAGTCTCGCTGAATAGGTAATCCTTGGTTGTAGCCCGAGCTCTTTTGCCTTGTGAAAAATCATATTCCAGTTCCTCTGGTCTTTGAACATTGAGGCTGCCAGATCCTGTGCGACCCTCACTGTGGTTCTGTGATATCTCAATTGTGTCTTTCTGGCCGCTTGTAGTATTTTCTCCTTTGTCTGATAGTTCTGGAGTTGGGACACAAGGTTTCATGGACTTTTCGATTTGGGATCTCTTTCAGGAGGTGTCCGGTGGATTGTCCCAATTTTATTTTGCTCCCTGGTTCTAGGATCTCAAGGCAGTTTTCCTTGATGAGCTCTTGGAAGATATTGTCCAGACTCATTTTTTCATCATGATTTTCTGGTAGACCAATGATTCTCAGATTGTCTCTTCTGGATCTGTTTTCCAGGTCAGTTATTTTTCCACTGAGATTTTTTACCTCTTTTTCTAATTTTTCAGTCTTGATGTTTTGTTTGACTGATTCTTATTTTCTCATAGAGTCAGTGGCTTCAATTTGGTTGATTCTAGTTTTTAATGAATTATTCTCCTCAGTTAGTTTCTGAAGCTCCTTTTCTGTATGCTCAGATTTTATTTTCAATTCTCAGATTTCACTTTTTAAGGAGCTGTCCTCTTCATTGTAATGTTTTTCTAATTTTTCAACTTTATTTTTATAAGAGGTGTTGATTTTATCTTCTACCTCTCTAACTCAGATTTCAAAGTTCTTTTTGAGCTCATCTAGGAATGCTTTCCATGCCTGAGACCAGGTCATAATTCCTTTTAAGACTTCAGCTGCATGTGTGGAGTCAATACTCTCTCCTTATGAGTTTGATTCCTCCCTCTCACCATAATAGAATTCCAGAGGCTTTATCTTTGTCTTTGTAGCCTGCTTTCTTCCCATTTTGAGGCAGGACCTTGGCTACGCCTTTCCTTCAAGGTTCCTTAGCCTTTACTGCTGAAAATTTTCCTCTGGGGCAATAATTACTGTTTTTTTCTGGAAGGGGGGTGATTGGAGCAGCCAGGGTTCACTTTGCCATTTTGATCCCTGGAAGTTCAGATAGGGGGGTTTTAAATTTCCAGACTGTGGATAGGTAGTCCTGGGAGTAGCTCCTGCCTCTGCCGAGGGCCCTGAATTTGTCTCTTACCCAGCTCAGTCCGATCTCTTTTCTGTGGTGATAGGCCTGGGAATGGCCCTTGTGGTTGGTGGATCAGCAGGTCTCATCCGGGGGTCTCTTGGTGTGTGCTGTACGTCTCTTTTTACTCGCTTCTGCATCCAGGGGCCTGTATTGCACACCGTGCTGCATTCGCAGGGCCTCCATTCTGAGTCTTTAGAACATTTTGTCCTTGCCTTGAGAATTCTAGAATTTGGCTATTATATTCTTGGGAATTTTCATTTAGGCATCTCTTTCAGGAGGGGATTGGTGAATACTTCCTATTTTATATTCCTTTCAAATTATGAATAAAAGTGTTTCTGTAACATAGTACCAAGTTTTAAAATGTAATTGTCTATGAAATAGAAAATCTACTATACACAATTTACTGTTCCTTTTAAATAAACAACAAGTTTTCATGCTCATTTCTTTCTTTCCTTTGTTTCTTCCCTCTTGCTCTTCAGCCTAGAGATGGTTACCATTGGACACAAAAAGGTATTTATGCATGTAAAATTAGTCTATACATACTTCTATCTATCACTTCTTTCTCTGGATGTAGATAGCATATCTTCATATGTCCTTTATAGTTAATTTGGGTATTTATAATGCACAAAATAACTTCTTTGGTCAAAGTCATTTTTAAAACTATATTGCCATTACTCTATATAAAATTCTCTTGATTCTGCTCATTTTGCTTTTCATTATTTCAAGCTAGTCCTTCCATGCATGTTTTTCTAAAAGCCTTTAGTTCATCATTTCTTTTTTTTGGAGGGGGAAAGATAAGGCCATTGGAGTTAAGTGACATGTCCAAGGTCACACAGCTAGTAAGTGTGTCAAGTGTTTTAGGTCAGATGAACTCAGGTCTTCCTGACTCCAGGGCTAGTGCTGTATTCACTGTACCACTTAACTTCCCTTAGTTCATCATTTCTTATATCTCAAATGTATTCTATCATGATCATAGACCACAACTTGTTTATCCATTCTCTAATTGATGAGTATCCCTACACTTTCTAGATCTTTGTCACCACAAAATGAGCTGTTACAAACATTCTATTATATATAGGTTCTTTCCTTTATCCCTTATAATCTCTGGAAATAGGTCAAGTAGTAGTATTTCTTGGTAGAAGTGTATAGGTGGCTTAATAACTCTTTGGGCATAATTCCAGATTGTTATTCAAAATGGTTGGATCATTTCACAATTCCACTGACAATAAATGACTGTCCCAATTTTTCCACATTCTCTTCACTTTGTCCTTCTATCAATTAACCAATCTGCTAGGTATAAAATGATGTCTCAAGGTTGTTTCAATCTGCATTGCTCTAATCAATATTGATTTCGTGCAATTTATATGGCTACAAATTGTTTAAATTGCTTCATTACAAAATGAATGTTCTTATCCTTTAACCATTTATCAACTGAGGAATTACTTGTATTCTTATATATGTTACTTTATACACATACACGTGTGTTTCTGTGTATGTATGTGTATATGTATTTCATTGTCTATGATACCTTTTAACAAAATGTAGTCACCCTGCTTATCACTTTTAATCATATCTATTTTATCCATAACTTTCTCTAAGATCATAATTGCAATATTTGCTTTTTTTTCTATCAGTTGAAGTATTGAAAAAACATTGAAAGAATCTATTTAAAAATGACACATTAACACAGAGATAAAATGGAGCTTTGGAGTCGCAGTTGGTCAACCACCTAGTGTTGCACTGAGCAGGGTAAAAACCTTGATACTGAACTGAGCTGCAAGGGTGCAGGATATGGCTGGGCTTTCCTTGATGTTGCTGCTACAGTGGCCTGTGGGGTCTCAATCATTGACCTGCACTTTCTTTTGGCTTGCTGATTTAGGCTTTGTTTATGTCTTGCCAGGATAATGCCTGCCCTTGACTTCACTTTCCTTTTACTTGAGTGAGACAGACTTCTCCTACAAACCTTCCAAGTTTTCTTGGACTAGAAAATTTTTTCACTGTATCACTTCCTTGGCTCTACTATTCCAGAATTCATTGTGAGTTTCTATTTTATAGCTGTATGGAGGTAAATATGAAAGAGTTCAATGATTTCCTATTGTCTCAATCATCTTGGCTCCTGGAAGTCCTCCTGCTTACTTATGTGTAATTTTATTTGTCTAAAAGTTTTCAATTTCTTTTAATTGAGGGTATGCCACATAAACTACATTATTTTATTAAGTATCCAAAGTAAATAGGTATTTTGGTTGATTTGGAAAAGCAAAGATACTGACAATGGTCAAGATTTGTATGATTTTTTTAGTAGCTGTGGGCCCACTCGAATCTACATTGGTATGTCTAGGATGATCTGTATACAATTTGGGGTGGAATATCCCTACTATGTATTATGACGATCAGAAATATATTCCTGACCATAGCTGATATTTTAAAAAATCAAGATCTAAAATGGTTTCTAGAGGTATGAATTGTTTCTCAATCTAAATAAGATGATACTCAACATGTGCCAGAAGAACTAGAACAAAACAGATATGTTCCCTTTCCCCATATGTTACTGAACTATAAACACACATAATAAAAATAAAAAAGAGATGGAAACGAAAAGAATAAAGATAAGCAAAGAGAAAAGAAAAGCACCATTATTTCTTGATAACACAATGCTTCCCCTCCCTTGCCAACCTGGGCAGGCAGCCCAGGCTAGAGGAGCAGGCATGGTGGCCATGAAGGCAGGTACTATGTAGATCCACAACAAAGGCCATCACCTGGCAGGTGGTATCCATATTTTTAAAAATGAGAAAAATAAACCATCTTTGAAAACTGTGAAAAATCATACAAATCAAAAAAGGCTAAATGTAACCTACTCTGGGGGAAAAGTCTTTTATCTTGATTTGCCATCTATTGTGATCTCTGAAAGACTGGAAAAGGACCTCAAGGAACTAGGAGGGAAAGTTGAAGAATTTCTCAGCATATATATGACACCTAATTTCAAATAAAAAGGAAACAAAATATGCTCAGACATGGGGTGTATTTCTCCTGTCCGAAGTCTGAAATCAGTGTATACGGGAGGAAATACTTTACTTCATCTTAGTTGTGATAGAAGTTCCTTCAAGACTTTAGATCCAATATTTATGAGCAGAATAACTTATTGGGAAAAGGTATCAAGGAACATGAATTCATCCCTTTCAATAGTATCCTGTCAAATGCTTTATCCTGGGGAGTGAAAATTCTTCATGCTAATTATATTAAATACAATATTGAACAAAAGAATGATTAGATATTCAGAAAACAAAAAGAAAGGCTCAAAAGGCCATTTGTAAAGCTGGAATATTCCAATCACCATTACAGACCATTTTACCTTGAGCTGTCCAATACACATCTTATAAACTATTCTGTTCCTAAGCCTTGCAGTCCCTTTGATTTGGATAAAATATGTAGTCTGCAGAAACAAACAGAAGCTAAACACAAGAACAGAACTGGCTGTAAAGCTGATGAAGGGTGCTACCCTTCCATGTAACCCCACCTCAGAGAAAACAAGAAGGGCTACTGGGAGTGCTACTCTCAGAGATAGGAGGCATTCCAGGCCCATCTTCTAAGTGGACAACACAGAAATTTTGCACAAAGTACCCATTATCAAGTTGATGATATCATATTCAAGTTGGATTATGACTTTGTAGAATACAAAAGCAATATATTCAGAAGAGTAATATGCAGTATTGGATCCTTTGTCCCCTCTTTGGAAATACTTTTACAAGCAATGAACCTGAGAAACAGCTGGAATTGCACCATGTTTCCCCAAATCTCTCTGGGGCAAATCCTAGCAAACAGGGTATAAAACAGGATTTCCAATATAAAGAAAGCAGGGATCCTTCACAGAAGCTTTCTTTCAGTTTAGATCTCATAGATTCATTTGCTTCATGCAGTCCATGTCTTTGCAACTCAACAAGCAAATTTGTAGAGCATTTGGATTGTCGAAAATCTTAGACAATAAATTTAGTGAAGAAGGACATTAAGTTGCATTTGGTGCAACTATCTCTGAATAAGGATATGCAGGGACATATTCCTGAAGTTTCTGACCCTTAAGACTTAAGCAGAATGATCCCCTTATATTTTCGAGACATTAATGCACATTTTGGATTTTGAAGAGACAGATGAAAATGTGTCTCAACTAAAATGAAAGTCAGATAGTATGATTTTTCCAGATGCCCATCAGAAGAAAAAAGGCACTAGTTCTTCTCATGGTAATGGTTCTAGTCTTAGAGTCATTAGCAATTCACAAGAGCAACCTAATGGTCAAACCTAGATATTATCCCATAGTCATCCTTGTGAAGAACCCCAAGAAGTGGACATTGAAAGTACAGACATTTTGCCTTCAGGGAAGCTGCACCAAAAAGTAAAAATAGTATTAGGGAGAAGCAAAAAAAGAAGTCAGAATAAAAGCAATGAATTACATTTAAAGAACAAGCAGAATTTCCTGCTACAAAAGAAGAAAATGGTATTTGTAGTTGACCAACACAGTCTTTAATGGAATTATTTGAAATCAGTGAAGATTGTTCTGAGTTTCTGGGTTGGACAAGCTATTCTGAAAAACCACCGTTCAGGAGGAGTTTTTGTTTTGTTTTTAATTTGTATTTTCACAAATGGTGAGGATTGTATGCATGAAAAAACTTTTTATATATGTTTAAAAATTCTTGTTTTGTCGATGTGTCATCTGTACATTTTAATACCCTAATGTAAATATTAAGAATAAAGATGATTATTAGTTTAAAAAGGAAAACATGTTGCTTAGAATAATGCTACTTCTTCCTACAGAATAAGTAATGAAACTTATTAAGACAATCAAAAGATGAGTAAAGTGGCAGAATACACTATAAGCCCACATGAATCAATGGAATGTCTATACAGCTATAAAAGAGTGGAGGAGGAAACAATAAAGAAATAATTATCATGACAAATGACTCCAAAATGCATAAAACATCTGATGACCAACTGACCAAAGCATGCTCAAGATCTATAGAGATACAATTCCTAAGTGTTTATTAAATAAATTGTTTTTCTTGTTGTTCACTTATCCTTCAGTCATATGCAACCCTTCTTGACCCAACGTGGAATTTTCTTGGCAGAGACATTTTAATGATTTGATATTTCCTTCTCTACCTCATTTAACAGATGAAGAAACCAAGGCAAACAAACTTAAATTACTTCCCCAGGGCCACATAGCTAGTAAGTGTCTGAGGCCAGATTTAAACTCAAAAAGACGAGTCATTCTGACTCCAGACTTGGCTCTTTATCCACTGTTCCACCCAGCTACCCTTAAAGATATTAAGAAAACTTTTGAAAACGGAAGGGATATTCAGTATTCATGGATCGGCCTGTCAATATAATAAAAATGAAAGTACTCTCTCAGTTTAGAGAGTTAGCGTTTTAACATTCAAATGGCCAATGGGACATCTTACAGATCTAGATAAAATACTACCAAAATTCACTTAGCGGGACAAAAATATCAAGAATATAAATGGAAAAAAAAATTGAAGAAGGATACGGTACCCTAGATCCCAAATATAAAATTAAAAAAAAATAGATCAATGGAACTATAGTAAACTTTTGGTTATACAGAACTGACATGGAAAAAAAGAGTTAAAATTCGTCCAATATTCTGGCTCAAAGAAAGTTTCCACATGTTCCCTATAAGATCAGTAACTGAAAATGACTCACGGTCATTATTAAAAGCAGCCCACCCTTCTTGGCAAAGCTTGGAAATGTCAGCCACGTCCTATACATTCTGCCCACCCTATCCCAGCCATTGCAAACTGGCCTAGGCTTAGTAAAACCTGCAATTGTGGGGGAAGGGAGAGGTGAATGGATGGAGGTTGTGGCAAGGATTCCCTAAGCCTCTGCTCTTGGTAAACTCAATACTTCTCTGTTCCAGTTACGAAAAGGTTTTGTTTTTTTTTTAATTTTTTAATTCCTGTTTCTTTCATTTCCTGATTTTTTAAAGGGAAAATAATAATGTCGTTGTTAGGGGATCAGAATGACATAATGATTGTAAAACGCTTAAGATGATGACTGGCATATGTTAGATACAACATTATTATTATCTCTTTCTAGTTTTGAAGTGGTTTTTGGAACACCATCTGCCATTTATTGTTGGTGTTATTGTATTTCTGAATTGTGTCGTATTTCTAAAGTTCTGTTAGATTGAGAAGTTTGAAATGGAATTAAGGGTATGCTGAAGATTTGATAATTTAAAATGGTTATGTTTGGTTATAAACAAGTAGTACAAATACCCTTGATATTTACTATCACAGCAGATTGTCCGTTTAAAATCTTGGCTATTATGAGAATATGTGCAGTGGTTTAAAGTTATAGTTTCCATATACTAATGATGAGATGAGTGATTCTCTGTGCAAGGTAATTTAGAAATATATTCACCTAGATTGGTAATGGGTTGTTTCAAGTAGTAGATATATAATAATGTTTAGGGAATTGTTCAGCTATATTTATGAAAAAGCAATGTCTTTTATCATCTATATGTTAGATTAAGATGATACAAAACATATAGAAAAGAATCAGTGGGTTAGGATAAACTTCCAAGTTCTGTCCATGTTTAAGAGAAAGTTTACACCAACTTAGTTTTAATGAATTCCAGTTTTAAAGGTTTATTTTTGCTCTAAGGAGGAAGAAAGAGATATCTATCATTTTAAAACTTTCCAAATAATGTTCTTCATAAAAGTTTAGTGACTATTTCTCTTAACATAAGGATAAATTTTAAACTGTATTTAAAGACAGTGAAATAATTTTAGAAAAATGTTTTTTACAAAATAATCTCTTGTGTGATTTTAGAAGGCCTACTAAATTTTCAAAATAATTTATTGCCAAATTAATGTAATGAATTGTAAAGCATAAAAGAGCTTTCTATTTTAATTTGAATTTGTAGTCATTCCATGGCCTAAGCAAGGATTAAAATGAATATTTGAATTCCTCATAAGTATGAGATTCAAATCCTGGAATATATTATTCTTCCAGACTGAGTATAATTAGAGAAGAATTGTGAAACAAGCACATAAATCCATCAGCCTGTGAGGTTAGTCATTAAGCTCTTTGCTTTGTTTCAGCTGGGATTCCAATACAGGCAGTTATGTTAGTAAAGAACAATAACTAATGTGTTCTCTTGTCTTATGGTTAAAAGATAAAGAAAAGCTGAATATTCAGAATAATGAGTTTGAGAGATTTAGAAAGATAAACAAAGTTTTGAAAATATGGAAGACAGATAAAAAGGTTTGCGGACACAAGGGGGTTTTCCAATCTGTTCCTGTCCCTTGATAGTGACTCTGGATACCTTTGTGTCAGATTAATATGGTTTAAGCATGTAGGGAGAGTGTGAGGAAGTATTTTGAGAAGACAAAAATTGTGTAACTTGTTTTGCTAATTAATAGCTCAATTAAATTTGAGATGGCCCTATCTGAAGGATACCAGTGTATTTCTTTGCTATTTAACACATTATAAGACTGCAATTTACTATTGTTCTGAGTATTGATTATAGGGAATGGCATTGGCAGGAGCAAGCCAAGAACTGCTAACGGTGTACATCTGTGCCTGGGAAAAATTTTGAAGACAACCTTGGATATGGCCTAGGTAGGTTTCTTCCTAACTCTATTTCCCAATTTCACTGCTTCCTTTCTGAAAAGGAAAATAATCCAACTGATTAATCCTAAGGCCTGTTTTTGGAACCTAGTGGCTGCATGATTGCCTATTACATATGATTCATACCTGGAAACAAACAGAGCTAAGGAAGTTCTTTCCTTCTGTTAAGATATATGGCACTGTCCCTCTTTTTCTTTTATAGCAAATTTCTATAATCAAGAAGTTCTGTAAGAACAATACGAAATCTATTAAATAATAGATGAAAACTGGAAGAACTCTGAGTTAGTATAATAGGATGCAAGAATGAATAGCTTACAATGATAACCTATATTCAGGGTCAAATAAATATAATATAAAGATAACATCATCCAAAGGGAGAAATCATCATGCCAAGTATCGAGACAAAGATGTAATGTGATAGATGTGCAATTAAGCAGAATAGCAAAATTCTGAGAAAAGCATCAGGATCAGACTCATCCCTCTAAGAATTATATATAGATATATATGATTGGCTTTCAAAATTTCTCATGTTTTTGTAATAAGATCTCAAGTTTGGATTCTTGCACAAAAATTGTACAAGATTGTTGTAAAAGTGAAATTATTTCTCCTTTAATCAAGTATCTGTCTGATAGTTTTAGAAGGCAGATAAACTCATTTTATGGTGAAACTCTCACATTTTAAAGGATTCTTATACCAGGTACAAGATCTAGGTAAGGACAGAAACAACAGATGATATATGAACTGTAATTCCCTGAAGTTTCAAAAATGGAAAATCAAATTTAACTGATTATACTAATTTATACTAACTCGGAATAACATAGGAACTTCTAGATCTGAACCAGAAAAGCAGAACTCCCTTTTTGAATTGTCCTAAGAATAAAAGCTATTATCAAAAAAGGACATCTAGGGCCCAGATAACTACATGAGGCATCTGGGATTCAAAAAGTACTAGAAAAATTGATGTTGGGAATAAGTAACTGGGATACAAGGAACTTAATGTCAGTTAACATTGTTAAAAAATAATTGCATTGATTTGTGTGGTTCAGGTTTAAATTTTCTTAGTCGTCTTGGTGACATGTAAATCTCCCTTCGCAAAACTAGTCTATTGTGAGCCATCTAAGTCATTTGATCTGTACCTGACTTAGTGTAATTTTGTGATTTTGTAAACTGTAAGAAAACCTTTATTGTACTGTTTGAACCTAGCCCTGCATGGTTGGGAAACTGAACCATTCCTAGGTACCTATAACCACATATCTATGGTTAATCTATCTCAATTCTCAAATCATACATCTTCTGGGAGCCCTGTCAGGTCTGTCTGACTAGTTCCATATCTTCCAACTTGTGATATGGACACTGGGGTCCCTCTATCACATCTAAAGATTGCCCCTATATCTGAGTGGACATCTGAGTCCATAGGAGACCTTGCCCTCTGGTTTCAGAGACCAAAAAAAAACACCAGTAGACACAGTTTTCCCAAGAGTCCAGACCAGATCTGCATGAAGAACAGCTCGCTCCCCACCAGAGCCCCTTATATACCTGAGACTGGTTATGGTAGCTTTAGCTTATTTTTATTTAGTTACCCTATACTCCCATTATGCTCTCTACCTTTATCCACATGCACCTGTTCCTTCTGCTTGTTTACAATTACTTTGCTGTAGCTGCCCATCTCTGGGGACATCAAACCACGGGGAAAAGCAACTCCTTCTCCCAACTTTCCACAAACCCCAGGAGGCAGATTCCATCTGATAAAGAATTCGACCTTATCTTTAGTGCCCCCTATTACAGGAAGTGATTGGGAAAATCCCAAATCCTCCTAGCTAAGAATTTTTTTAGAAGTCCAACCCCTTTCAGGAAGAGAGAGCTTTTTTCCATACCTTCTCTGGTCAACAGGTGAAGCCTTCCACTTTGCCTTGGACAAAAAGAAGGAAATGATAATTATTTAATACAATTTGAATCTCAATAAGGACCAGAGACTGAACTAATCAACTAGAAGAAGAGCCTAGACCTAACAGCTTCTTTCTTCTCTGAGTAAACCCAGAGAATACCTTTTCCTATGTCAACAAAGCCAGATGGGGCAGACTTTATAGCCATTAAGGATTAGATCCTTAACCCAAGATACTACTCTGAGTAAGGTGCCTTCTTCTTATCTTAATATTTTTTGTACACATACTATGTTATGACATGGTAATGGTAAAGTAAATACAGCTATCCTGGGTCATAATTTCAATTGACACTTTGTCAATGCTCTTATTTTATTGTATTTACTACCTATTCAATTAAGAAAATTTCTTTCTCATGCCATGATTGAACATTAATGGAGATCATAAATTTGAGTGACACAGTCACTCTGGATTGGGATGGTTCTAAAATGTATTTAAACCTTCTGATTCTTTTGTTCAGGCAGTCAAATTTTAACTGTCTTCCGTACATGTATGTATTCAGTTAGCTTTAAGGGAATAAACAATATGGATTTTAATATCACCTAGCCTGTTTGCCTCCTTTAACCAAACTTTCAGGATGACATCAGATAGGCCATGATCAATGAAGTGCCTAGACAGCAGGAGGCAGGTGGGAAATTCCAATTGTAAAAAGGGTATATAAGCCTGGCATTTCTCTGAAGCAAAGGTGCTCCATTGGGAATACCCATTCATTAAGGGGAATGGATGTAAAAATTAATAAAGCCTTTCGTGGCTTCACTTAACAAGTGTTGTCCTTTTTAGAGGGAGCATGTTTCTCAGAGCATCTATAGTGGAAAATTGTAGGAGTGTATCACCTCCCCATCCTTCACATCTGAGTTCAGCTAATACCAAATAAGCAACTTAGCCACTCCTCCCATAGGGAGGGTGATATCATCCCTCCCTGTCAGAGTGGTTACAACTGGGATGAGAAAACCAGTCTTAATCCAGGAATAGGTAGAATCTAAATAGAATTGAGAATGGGGGGTGTCAGTGCTATACCCAAGCAATACACAACCTCTAAGTGTTGAAATATCCTCCTCCTAAAAGAAGAAATTAATGTAATTTACACTAATTTACACCTATCATTTCGCTATACATATACATATATATGTATGTATATACACACTTATGCATGTATATGTATATGTATATATGTATATATATATATATATATATATATATATATATGTGTGTGTGTGTGTGGCAGTCTTGCCTTTTTAAAAAATATGTAGCTTAAACTTCTTTTGGTTAGGGTTTTTGTGGGCTTGTGTTTTTTATTGTTATTAATTAAACTCACTGGTACATGGGGTTCAACTGAAATGTGGTGCATATCAAGGAAGAAGTCGTCCATTGTGTGCCTAAAAGTCTTGAAGAAGCTTTAACAGGGATCCTTTGAACCTCCAGTGATAGGTCCTTATGGGATCAGGGACACACTTCTAGGAGATATTGGACCTCAGGACTAGCTGTATAGATGCTCAAAGTAGAGGAGAATTTGTCTGTCTTTTGTCTTCTGCACTTCTATTCTCAGTTTCCCCACACTAAGCATCTTAGATCAGGTAGATGATTCTCCCTCTGAACTGTTAATCCCTTCACCCTCCCTCATGGCTCCCAGTGGAGATAATTCACAAGAGAAGAGCTGACAAGATCCTGCTGCCAGATATTAGCTTCTGACCATGGTCTTGGGGATAGTTCCCCCACCCTGCATCATGGTCCAGGCCTTGGCTGATGACAGTGGTATCTGTTGTTCTGCCTGCTGCTGATTTTCCAAGGCATAATCAGTGAGTGACATTTCTAGTCCCTCCCATTCCGGAGAAAATAATTAAAATGAAAATAAAGAATAAATACCACCTCAGTCAAAAATTACATTTACATGGATAGACGAGACAATCAGAAAACTTTAAGTTTAAAAATCAGCTGATAGCAAGACTAACAAAGGTAGACTAAATTAAATTGAAAGTAATTCCAGAATAAGGTGGTTTTCCAGTGACTCAAGCGTTCTCTGGTCTCATCCAGTGAAAGTTAGGAGTCAGTTTTGGGTGTAGTACAAAGAAATGGACTGAAATCATTCAGCCTGATACCCAAGACTATAGTTAGACTGCAATCTCATCTCTCTTGAAGGAAAACTGTGATAAAAGATGACCCTTGAGTTAGCTGGCACATTGGGGAACATAACTTAAACCTCAAAGCTTTAATCAGAAAAAGGGGTCACAGAGACTATGGTGTATCTTCTGGGGAAGAGATGCTATCTCTGCTGAGAACTCCAGCTTAAGCCAGAACCTAGAAATAGCAAGAAGGTCCATAATCTGGCAGATAACATCACCAGTTTGGGGGCCAGAAGAATACTGCCCAGAGTCTGTATTGCCAAGTATAAGGAGCAATGCTCAACAAAGACTACATTCTAAACATACATGGCTAATAGAGAATGAGCTCCATTAGACCACAAATTTTTAAGGGCATTGGGAATAGCACATTGACCTCCCTAAACAACATAAGAGGCATGCCGTGTCAGAGTTTAATGGAGCATAAACAATGGTACAATGGGTAGAGAGCTTGACCTGGAGCTAGGAAAATCTCCGTTCAAACCCAACTTCAGACCCTTCCTAGTAATGTGACCCTGGTCAAGTCACTTAACCTCTATCTTATGGATCACTGATGAAAAAGTGATCCTCTGGAGAAGGAAATGGCAAACCATTGAAATATCTTTGCCAAGACTATGCCATCGACAACTGGTCTCTGAGATCATGAAGAATTGAACACACTTGAAAACTGAACAATAAATACAGTGGTTTAAAGTTTGCAAACACTGTACATACATCTCATATCTTTATATTAACCCTAGGAATAGGTACTAGCATTATCTTCATTTTATCAATGAGGAAACTGAACCTAAGAGAGGTTAAATGAATTATCAAAGATCATATAGCTAGTAAGTGTTAGAGGCCAGATTTTAACTCAGTTCTTCCAGATTCTTTATCCTGCAATCTACTGTATAGCACCTAACTTCCTTATATTCCCAATATATCTGCTCTTCTAAATGTATACCCTGGAATTATTCCCTCTACCCATCAATTGTACATATTACTGGGGAAAAGGAAAGACCAAGTTTATAGGAAAATAATACTATTACAATTTTCAATTTTTAAAGACAAAATTACATTGATATAATTTGGTTTTACATCACAAGAATAATAACATTTTCTAATGTATCCCTGTCCTCCATCTCCCCACCCCATCACCACCATGGAAACCATCACTCTTATTGAGAATGAATACCTATGATGTTCCACACTAATATAAAACCACTTCTGCAAAGAAATCAGGAGACCTCTTGTCATTATCTCTTTTATGCAGCCAAATTTCAATATTATAATTTTGGATCATTTAGTTTCCTTTTCTTACCATTATCATTCTCTCTATTCACAGAGTTTAACTTATTATGTAAAATATTTTTCTAGGTTCTGATTGCTTTACTTTCTGTTATGGCTTTTGGGTCTTCCAATAATTCTTAAATTATCTCTCCTTGATTTATATTCCAGGTTAGTTGTTTTTCCTATCAGATATTTCACATTTTCTTATATTTTTCAGTCTTTTGTTTGTTTTATTATTTCTTGCTATATCATGAAGTTATTAGCTTCCTTTGGCCAAGTCTAAATTTTAAAGTTATTGAAAAAATTGGTTCAGTTAGGTTTTTCCCCTGAAGTCTATTCATTCACTTTTCATTATTTTACTGCATTGTTCCCATTGCTTTTCTTATTTTTTCATTTCTTATTTATTGCCTTTCAGTTTTTACAATTATGTTTTGCTTTTTGTTACAAAATTTCTTTCTTCTGCTCTCCTAGAAATTCTCTTTGGGTTGTGTCCAGTCTGCATTGTTCTTTCAGTTTTTACTTGTAGGCATTTTTAAGTCATTATCTTCTGCATTTATATCTTTAGCTTCCTTGTCACCATAGGATCTCTTTATGATCAGGTTCTTTTGTTGTTGCTGTCTGATCTTTTTTCCAGGCCATTTCTTGACTTTGAACTATGTGCTTATGATGAGCTCTATGAATTTCTGGAATGGAGAATGTCAGTCCCTCTTCTGGTTTTTTATGTCCTTCTGCTGTTTTCGTACCTCTATCTGGAGATTTGTAACGTTTCAGTGCTGCCAAATTGGTATTATTCAGGGAGTGGTTTCCTTAGGAGCTCTGCAACTGCCTGATGTGGTTTGGTTCTACTAAAGTGTGTAGTTGGCTTTCAATAGATTCCAGTAAACTGAGACACTACTAGCCTACTGGAAAGTTTTGCAATCTCATAGTGACTGAACTTCTGGCTTTCCTTTCATCTTCATCTCTTGCTCTGGTTATTTTACTGCATTCTTACAGGGTGTGCTAAGGGTTATAACTAAGTTGCTGTTTTGTTCCTGGGCCCAGAGTCCTTCAGGTAAGTTTCTGGAACTTGGTTTATATTCACTAGTCAGCTAGAATCCCATGCTTTCAAAAGACTTATTGATTCCACTCTGCCCTAAAACTGTGACCTGGAATTGAGTAATTGAGGACAGAACTGCCAGAAGGCACATGTTCTTGCTCTCAACACTACTTCACAGGCATTTTGGGATCTACATTTGACACAATGTTTCCTTTCCCAATGTTCTATCTCAATTCCCTTGCCTCTTGAGTTCCTTCCATGGCTGCCATGGATAATATGTTGTTTTCCTGGATAGCCCCTGCCCCAAAATCCACAGAACTCTCCATCAGTTTTTTTAGGTTGCTCTGAGATGGAAAAAAAATGATTCACTGTTGCTTCTTTTGCTCAATCAGAATTCAGTTTGGCTTTTTTTTTTTTAATATTGTTGTGAAGATGTATGAAGATAGCTAGGCAAAAATGTTTCCTCTCACACTGCTATTTTGTCTCTTCCTCCATGACTATTTTATTTTCAATCATTTTCTAAGTCTACCCATATTTCCCTGTATTCCACACATTCATCATTTCTTAAATCATTCTATTACACTTATGAGCCATACCATGTTTAGTTATTCCTAATTTAGAGTCAACTATTTTCTTTTCAGTGCTTTGATATTACAAAAAGAGACTATTACAAATACTTTCCACTATTTAGGGCATTAATTGTTGCCATAAACCTACCTGAGGTATAAATTTAGCAGTGATATCTCTTGATCAAGATGGTATGGATATATTTGTCAATCTTTGCATAAAATTCGTAATTGCTCTTCAGAATAGTTCACAGGTCCACCAAAAGTGTCTTTCCAAAAAACGTATATCCGCTGCTCCCATTTTTTTTATTTTTGTCAATTTACAGTGTATGAGGTGAACCAATATTCATTCTGATTTGAATCTCTTTTATTATTTGTAGTAACAACCAAGATATCACATAGCAATGATATCTGCGTAACAGAAATTACAATGTCACATAGCACTGACATCTGCCCACAAGGAAGTTTCTCTTTGGTTTGGACACTAGAGGTTTTTTAGTTTTTAGTTTTTTTTTTTCAATGTTTTTTTTTTTCATTTTTTATCATGAACAAGATAGGAGTATGCCTATAAGAGATCCTGTTGTTCTTCCCTGTCATAGAAATAAGAAAACTATTGAGAATGCTGGTTTCATAGTTTGTGATAGCAACTCTAGCAGAGGATTAATTAATTGAATCTGAGGAAAAGATGGTAAAGTCAAGGGAGCCACATTAATGGACCACTGGGTCCTCACAAGCATCTTTTGTTATGAGTTTTTTTACTTGGGACTCAGAGTACATGCTGATTTCAAATATCTTGTCACTCCTTAATGGAATGAACAAATGGGCTCTAGGTGCTAGAAGAACATCCCTTTAAAAGTTGAGAAAGACTACATGCCATTTCAACAGCTCTCTATCACCCCTATTTGGGAGGGGGTGTAATACTCATATTTTATTGTCTATTATTCCTCCAAATGGTTTATCAGTCAATAATAAATATTTATTATGCATCTATCATTTGCCAAGCATCCTAGGAATATAAAGAAAGACCAAAAAAAAAATGCACTTGCCCTCAAGGACCTCACAATCCAATGAGGGAAAGCAAATATCTGTGCACAAAGAAGATTTATACAGGATAAATTTGAAACAATCAAAAGAAGGCAAGTATGAGCTAGCTTTAAGGGGAATCAGAAAATTTCCTTCAGATATAAGATATGATTTTAGCTGCAACTTGCAAGAAACCAGAAGGCATAGAGGAAAATGGAGAATATTCCATGTATGTGGAAGAGGCAGTGAAAATGCAATGTCAGGAGATGGAATGTCTCCTTAGAGGAACAGCAAGAAAGTCAGTATCATTGAAATGAGGAGTACATAACAGTGAGTAAAATGTAAAAAAGTACAAAATAGTGAGGAAAATGTAAAGAAAAAGAAAGATAAGGAATGGGGTCCAGATAGGAATGGCTTCAAACATCAAACATGGCATTTTATATCTCATCCTAGAAGTGATGGGGAACTGCTAAAGTAATTGAGTAGGGGGATGATATGGTCATTAACACCCTTTACTTTAACAGCTAAGTAAAGAATGGACTGAAGTGAGGGGAGACTTGTGGCAGGCAAACCAATCCCCAAGTTATTGCAATAGTCCAGGTGTGAAGTGACCAAGATCATAACAGCATCAGAGGGGAGAAGGAAGCATGTGGGAGAAATGCGACAAAAGTAATGTTGACAGACCATGGCAACCATTTAGCTTTGGGACATGGAGAGCACATATAGACTCTGACAGACTCAAGGATGGCACCTAGATTTTCAGCCTTGGTGAAAGTTGGTGTTGGTGTCCTTGAGAGTAAAAGGAAAGATCAGAAGAGGTAAGGGTTTGCCTCACATTTATTTCTTCCATACTGAAAAGGAAGAATGCTGGACTCCAGTCGACAGCTTAAATAGATAGAATTTAAAAGAAATAGAGATCTATCTCTGGTTTAATGTTAGAGGTTTCCATAAGTAAGGGCTTGATAAACTAAATGTATTTAAAAGCTTCTTATTGTGATGATTGGTATTAATACCTCAAATTAATATTTCTCTAAAACAGTAGGGAGAGGGATGGAGGTAGATCTGTGCCCTTGCAGGAGGATGCAAAAACATATAAGCTCTTTGTCAGAGTATGGTAACCTTAAATATAGGATACCCAGGAAGATCCTCATCCTTCACTGAAGAGAAAGGAGTTCTGCAGAGATGTGGCACTAAAAGCAAAACTACCATCCCTCTCCAACCCAGGAAAAAAAAAAAGGCATGATCTAGTTCTAGGAGAAACCATCACTTTCTCTTTCAACTTCAGAGAAGGGAAAGTATACCTCAGCCAGACTCTGCTGACTACTGTCCTACTTGCTGGTTACATTAGTAATCTGGTGCTTTCTTCCTAAGGCTGTTGACAGTTTACTAATTTTCTTTTCAAAACTTTTTTAAAAATTTATTTCTTGTTAGTTTTCAACATTCACTTCCACAAGATGTTGAGTTATAATTTTTTCTCTCCCAGTCTTTTCCCTACCCCCACCTCAGAATAGCAAGCCTGCTGAATAACCCTTCCCCTAATCTGTTCTCTCTTTTTAAAATTTAAATTAAATTTCATGTTTATTTTTAGTTTATATCATTCATTTCCACAAAATTTTGAGTTACAAATTTTCTCCCCATCTTTCCCCTACCCACCACCCCAAAACAGTGATCCCTCTGTGCACCCCCTCCCCCAATCTGCTCTCTCCAATATCCTCCCCCATACCACCTCTGGCTTTCCAGTAGGCAAGAAGGATCTTCATACTCCCGTGCCTGTACATGTTATTTCCCAGTTGCATGGAAATAACAATAATAATAATGATAATAATAATAATAATAATAATAATAATAATAATAATAAAATTTTTAAACATTTGGTTTTAAAACCTTGAATTCTGGATTCTTTTCCTTACTCCCTTATCACCCACCCTTACTGGGAAGATAAGCAATTCAGTATAGGTTGTACATGGGTAGTTACACAAAACATTTCCATAGTGCATATATTGCGAGAGACTGATTTTATTTCCCTCCATCCTATCCCTCTCTCCACTTGTTCTATTCTCTACTTTGTTCCTGTCCCTTTACAGAAGTGTGTGCTTCTAACTACCCTCCCCCCAAACCTGCCCTCTCCTCCATTGTCCCCCTTCTTATCCCATTCCCCTTACTCTCCTGTCGGGCAAGATACCCACTTTAGTGTGTATGTCATTCCCTCCCTAACATAAATTCAATTACAGTAAATTTGACCCATTCTCTTTTGTCTTCCTCTTCTTCCCCTTCATTGTAACAGTTATCCCTTGCTTCTTCAATAGGAGATAATTTACCCCATTCTGTCTCTCCCCATCTCCCCTCATTATATTCCTCTCTCACCTCTCAATTTCACCTTTTAAATATCATCCTATCCTATTCAGTTGATCCTGTGCCCTCTGTCTATGTATATCTGTACACATATATACACATACTGACATATTTATTCATAAGCACCTCTACCCTCCTGTATAGACATATATAAATATGTATACATACATACATACAAACACACATTTATATTCCATTCAACTTTCCTCATACTGAGAAAAGTTTCATAGGTTTAAAATTATTATTTTTCCATGTAGACATGCAAATAGTTCAACTTTTTAAAGTTCCTTATGATTTCTTTTCTCTATTGACCTTCTCATGCTTCTCTTGCTTCTTGTATTTGAATGTCAGATTTTCTATTCATCTCTGGTTTTTTCATCAAGAATGCCTGAAAGTACTCTATTTCACTGAATGATCACATTTTCCCCTGAAACATAATACTCACTTTTGCTGGGTGGGTGATTCTTGGTTTTAATCCTAGCTCCTTTAATCTCCAGAATATCATACTCCAAGCCTTTTGATCCCTTAACGTAGAAGCTGTTAGATCCTGTGTTAGCCTCATTGTGTTTCCACAATATTTGAATTTTTTAAATTTTTGGCTGCTTGTAACATTTTATCCTTGATCTGGGATCTCTGGAACCTGGCTATAATATTCCTTGGAGTTTTCTTTTTTGGGCCTTTTTAAACAAGTGATAAGTAAATTCTTTCCATTTCTGTTTTGCTCTCTGGTTCTAAAATATCAAGGTGATTTTCCTTGAGAATTTCTTGAAGGATGATTTCTAAGTTCTTTTTTTGGTCATGGCTTTCAGATAGTCCAATAATTTTTTAATTGTCTCCCCTGTTTCTATTTACCAAGTTAGTGGTTTTTTCAATGAGATATTTCACATTGCCTTCTATTTTTAAAATTATTTTAAAAATTATTTCTCCTGGAAATTTCAATATTTTAAAATTATTTCTCCTGGTTTTATTTTCCACATCAGTTGTTTTTCCATGATGTATTTCACATTGTTTTGCATTTTTTCATTCTTTTGATTGTGTTTTATAATTTCATGATTTTTCATAGTCATTGGCTTCCATTTGTGGCATCCTAAGTTTAAGGAATTATTGTCTTCAGTGAGCTTTAGGGCCCGCTTTCCCATTTGGCTAATTCTGTTTTTTTAAGGCATTCTTCCTATGGATTTTTTGGACCTCTTTGGCCATTTGGGTTTGTCTATTTTTTAAAGTGTTATTTTCTTCAGTATTTTTTGGGTCTTCTTTAGCAAGCTGTTGACCCATTTTTCATTATTTTCTCATATTGCTCTCTTTTCTCTTCCCAGTTTTACCTCTGTTTCTCTAACTTGTTTTTCAAAATCCTCTTGAGGTCTTCTATGGCCTATGACCAAATTAAATTTTTCTTGGAGCCTTTAGATATAGGAGCTTTGACTTTGTTGTCTTCTTCTGCTTGTATGCTTTGTTCTTCTTTCTCACCAAAGTAAGATTCTATAGTCTGAGATAATTATTTGGCTTCTTAAGTCTTTGTAAGGTAGGGCTCTACTTCCAGAGTTGAGGGTATACTGTCCCAAGCTTCAGGGGTTTTGTGCAGTTGTTTCCGGAGATACTTCTAGGGACTTGTAAATTTTCTAAGATGTTATGGTCAAAGGAGAGGTGTTTACTCCACGTCTGGTCAGTGCTCTGGCCTGTGAGTGACCACAAGCACCCTTTTCTGCCTTGGAACCATGAGGAGGATTTCCTCTCCTCTGTTGCCACAAGCTCTCCCACACCAACACTCCTGTTTGTCTCAGGACCACCACCCAGGACTGTGACACAGATTCAAGCATGGGTAAAACAAGGGAATCCTGTCTCAGTACCAGCAAAAAAATTCTTGCAATCCCCCTCTGATCAACTGCTCAATCCCCCCACCATCTCTTTTTCCTAGACCTCCAGAAGCAGCTGCTGCCACCTAGAACTGGGGATGAACTACACACCTCTCCCACTGAGGTGAGATGGACCTTTCCCATTGACCTTCTGAATTGTCTTTGGCATTTGTGGATTGATAACTCTGAAAATTGCTACAGCTGTTAGTGATTTAGTCCCCCGAGGACTGCTTAAGGTTTTCTGGGGTCTATGCGGGCATGTTTTGATCTGAACTGTGCTCTCTCTCAGCATGGTGCAATAGACCTTTCAGGCTGTCTTAGGCTGAAAATTTGTTTCACTCTGTCATTTTGTGGGGTATGCTGCTGTAGAATTGGTTTAGAATCATTTTTTACAGTTATTTGATGGAGTTCAGGAGAGGTCTAAAGCAAGCCCATGCTTTTATTCCATCATCTTGACTCTGCTCCTCTTTTGAAAATTTTAAGCTCATGTTCTTTAATTACTTATCTATTGTAGATTGATGTTGATTTTACATATTTCTTTTAGTTCCTTGAAGATCAGAAGTTTCTCAACAATATTTGATGCATAGATTTAATACAACTTTTCCCACCAACTTCTACATCCTTTTTTGGTTTTTATTGTTATTTTATTCTGCTCTCTCTCTCTCTTTTTTATTTTTATTTTTTGGTGAAGACATTCCATGTGAAGCCAAAGTTTAACATTCATTTTAAAATATTTTTCAGTTCCAAATATTGTCCTTCCTGTTCTCATGTACCCTCTCCTTAATGTGGTAAGCAATTTAATATAGGGTATATATATGCATTCCCACAAAAATATTTCTGTATTACTCATGTTGTGAAAACGAAAACAGACCAAAAGAAAAAATAAAGAAAATAAAAATAGGCAGCACACGTGGCAGAGAATCAGGGCACAGGCCAGTTGATCCACCAACCACAAAGGACATTCCCAGGCACATGACCCCAGGGCTGAGGGCTGTCTGAGGTGGGTAAGGGACAAATGCATGGCCTGCTGTTATTCCTGGGGCTATCAACTCACAGCCTGGAAATTTAAAAAGTACCTATCTGAACTTTGAGGGACCAGAATGGGAGAGTGAACCCCAGCTGCTCCAATCCACCCCGATACACTGAAAACACAGAAATCATTGTCAAAAAACAAGTTAAAATACTGAAGGCTTGGGACTCCTAGAGGAAGGGCATGGCTAAGGCCCTGCCTCAGAATGGTTAAAAAACAGAACGCAAAGACAAAGATTCTAGAATCTTATTATTGCAAGCTGGAAGAACCAAATTCAGAAGGAGAAAGTATTGACTCCACACCCACGGCTGAAGCCTCAACAGGGAATATAAACTCATCTCAAGCACAGAAAGCGTTCTTAGAAGAGCCCAAGAAGAACTTCAAAAACCAAATTAGAGAGGTAGAAGATATAATAGCTAATGCTTTTAAAATCAAAATTGTGAAATTAGAAAAACATTACAATGAAGAAAACAGCTCCTTAAAAAGAAAAATGTGTGAAATGGGAAAAGGTATGGAAAAGGTCCTTAAAAAAATACCTCAGGAAAATAATTTGCTAAAAATTAGAATCAACCAAATTGAAGTGAATGACTCTAAAAGGCACCAAGAATCAGTCAAACAAAACATCAAGAATGAAAAATTAGAAAAAAAAAAAGTAAAATATCTCAAGGAAAAATAACTGACCTTGAAAACTGATCCAGGAGAGATATTTAAAAATTACTGGTCTACCAGAAAATCATGAAAAAAGAGATCCTAGAACCAGAGGGTGAAATAGAAATCAAGAGAATCCATGGGACACCTCCTAAAAGAGATCCCAAATTGAAAACTCTGTGAAATGTTGTAGCCAAATTCCAGAACTATCAGGTAGAGGAGAAAATACTGGAAGCAGCCAGAAAGAAACAATTCCAATACTACAGAACTACAGTGAGGATCACACAGGATCTGGCAGCTTCTACACTGAAAGATCAGAGGGACTGGAATATGATATTTCACAAGGCAGAAGAGCTCATGTTACAACCAAAGATCAGCTATACCGTGAAACTGAGCATAATCTTTTGGGCAAGGAGATGGTCATACAATGATATAAGAGACTTCCAGACCTTCCTGATGAAAAAGCCAGAGCTCAATGGAAAATTCAATCTCCAATTACACGATTCAAGGGAGGCACAGACAGGTAAATAAGTAAACACACACACACACTCACACACACACACACAACATGGAAGGATAGACTAAAAAATAATTGGAAACCAAACCACTTAATACTAAAGAATGAGTGGGTCAAACAAGGAATTAAAGAAACAATCGGTAACTTCATTTAAGAGAATGACAACAATGAGACAATAAACCAAAACTTGCGGGATGCAGCAAAAGCAGTTGCTAGGGAAAGTTTTATATGTCTGAATGCATACATAAATGAAATAGAGAAAATGGAGGTCAATAAAGTGGGCATGAAACTGAAAAAGCTAGAAAAAGAACAAATGGAAAATCCCTAATTAAATACTAAATTAGAAATAATGAGAACCAAAGGAGAAATTAATAAAATTCAATTTAAGAAAACTATTGAATTAATAAATGAAGCTAAGAGCTGGTTTTATGGGGAAAAAAGCATTAAAATTGACAGACCTTTAGCCAATACAAAAAAGTAAGAAGAAAACAAAATTATAAGTATCATAAATGAAAATGGTGAATCTACCTGCAATGAAGAGGAAATTAAGACAATAATTAGGAATTATTTTGCCCAATTGTATGTATTTAAATTTGACAATGTTAATGAAATGGATGAATATTTACAAAGATATAAATAGCCCAGATTAACTGAAGAGGAAGTAAATTGCTTAAATAACCCCATCTCATAAAAAGAAGTGAAACAAGCCATCAACGAACTCCCTAGGAAAAAAATCTGCAGGGCCCTATGGATTGACTAGAGAATACTATCAAACATTTAAAGAACTATTGATTCCTATACTCTACAAACTATTTGGAAAAATTGGTGAAGAAGGAATACTCCTAAATACTTTTTACGACACAAATATGGTATTGATACCTAAATCAGGAAGAAACAAAATGAAGAAAGAAAATTATAGACCAATCTCCTTCATGAATATAGACGCAAAAATTTTAAATAAAATATTAGCAAAAAGACTATAGCAACTGATCACAAGAATAATACACTTTGAAAAAAAGAATAATACACTTTGATCAGGTAGAATTTATTTCAGGAATGTGAGAATGTTTCAATATGAGGAAATCCATCAGTATAATTGATCATGTCAACAATAAAACTACCACAAACCATATGATTATCTCAATAGATGCAGAAAAGGCTTTTGACAAAATACAACATCCATTCCTATTAAAAACATGAGAAAGTCTATATAGGACTGTATATATGCATAGGAATACATACATGAGGGTGTGTATATATGTGTACATAGAAAGAGGGCACAGGATCAATTGAATAGGAAGGCATAATATTATAAAAGATGATATTAAAAAGTGAGAGAGGAATAGAAGGAGAGGAGACAGGGAGAGCCAGAATGGTGTTAATCATCTTATATAGAAAGGATAACTGTTACAATGGAGGGGAAGAACAGGAAGGTAAAAGGGAATGAATCAACATTACTCTCATTGAATTTGGCTTAGGGAAGGAATGACATACACTCTAAATTGGATATCTTGCCCTACAGGAGAGTGGGGGGGAAGGGGATGAGAGGGGGCATGATGGGGGGTAGGGTCGGTTGGGGGGGAGGGTGGTTAGAAGCACACACTTCTGTAAAGGGACGGAGACAAAGTAGGAAATAGAACAAGTAGGGGCAGGATAGGAAAGAAGGAAATATAGTCAGTCTTTCACACCATGTCCATTGTGGAGATGTTCTATATAACTACACATGTACAGCCTGTATTGAATTGCTTGTCTTTTCTGTGGGGGTGAGTGATGAGGGAGGAAGAGAAAGAATCTAGAATTTAAAGATCTAAAATCTTAAATATATATGTATATATGTATATATATACACATATATATGTATATAAAATTATTATTTACATGCAACTGGATAATAACATACACATGCACTGGGGTAGGGAGATCCATCTTGCCCTACTGGAAAGCCAGAGGGGTGATTGGGGAGGACACAGGAGAGAGCAGATTGGGGGAGGGGATACACAATGAGATAGTTGTTTTAGGGTGATGGGTAGGGGAAAGATGAGGAGAAAATTTGTAACTCAAAAATCTTTTGGAAATGAATGATGTAAACTAAAAATAAACAATAGTTAATAAAAAGCTCATAGATAACTTTAAAAAAATACTAGAATGTACAGGAATCAAAGGAATCTTCCTTAAAATAATAAGTAGAATCTATTTAAAGCCATCAACAAGTATTATATTTAATGGGGATAAGCTAGAAGCATTATCAATAAGATCAGGGGTGAAACAAGGATGTCCACTATGACCCCTCTTACTCAATCTGGTACTAGAAATGTTAGCAATAGCAATTAGAAAAGAAAAAGAAATTGAAGGAATCAAATTAGGCAAAGAAGAGACTAAGGTACCACTCTTTGCAGATGATATGATGATATACCTAGAGAATGCTAAAGAATCAACCAAAAAACTACTTGATACCAAAAATAAATTTGGCAAAGTTGCAGGATATAAAATAAGATCACATAAATCCTCAGCATTCTCGTAGGTTTCTAACAAAATCCAACAGCAAGAGATAGAAAGAGAAATCCCATTTAAAGTTACTGTAGACATTATAAAATATTTGGGAATCTCCCTGCCAAAACAAACCCAGGACTTATATCAACACAACTACAAAATACTTCTCACACAAATAAAGTCAGAGCTAACTAAGTGGAAAAGCATAAATTGCTCATGGATGGGTTGAGCAAATACAATAAAAATGACGATTTTACTTCAATTAAATTACATATTTCCTGCCATACCACAATCTACCAAAAAATTACTTTATAGAGCTAGAAAAAATAGTAACAAAATTCATTTGGAAGAACAAAAGGTCGAGAATATCAAGAGAATTAATGAGAAGAAATGCTAGGAAGGTGGCCTAGCCATATCAGATTTTAATCTGTACTACAAAACAGCAGTCATCAAAAATTCTTGGTACTGGCTGAGGAATAGAGTAGTGGATCAATGGAATAGATTGAGTACATGAGACTCAGAAGTTAATGACTATAGTAACCCACTGTTTGATAAACCCAAAGATCCCCGTTTTTGAGATAAGAACTCACTATTTGACAAAAACTGCTGGGAAAACTGGAATATAGTATGGTAGAAACTGGGCATAGACCACTATCTAACACCATAAACCAAAATCAAGTCTAAATGGGTGCATGATCTAGGTATAAAGTCTGATACTGTAAGCAATCTGGGAAAGCAAGGAATAGTGTACCTGTCAGACTTATGGAGAAGGGACTATTTTATGACCAAACAAGAATTAGAGAGCATTATAAAACGCCAAATGGATCATTTTGATTACATTAAATTGAAAAGTTTCTGTACAAACAGAGCCAATTTAACCAAGATTAAGAGGAAAGTGGGAAATTGGGAAAGAATTTTTACAACCAATGTCTCTGATAAAGGCCTCATTTCCAAAATATACAGAGAATTAGGTCAAATCTATGAGAATACAAGTCATTCCCCAATGGATCAATGGTCCAAGGATATGAACAGGTAATTTTCAGAGGCAGAAATTAAAGATATCCATAAGCATATGAAAAAATGCTCTAAATCACTCCTGATTTGAGAAATGCAAACCAAACAACTTTGAAGTACCACTTCTCACCAGTCAGATTGGCAAAGGTGACAAAACAGGAAAATGACAAATGCTGGAGAGAATGTGGGAAAATTGGAACACTAATGCATTGTTGGTGGAATTGTGAACTGATTCATCCATTCTGGAGAACATTCTGGAACGAACCCCAATGGGCTACAAATAATTACATACCCTTTGACCCAGCAATACCACTTCTAGAATTGTTTCCCAAAAAAGGTCATAGAAGTTGGAGGAAGACCCATATTTACAAAAATATTTTTGCAGCTCTTTTTGTGGTGTCAGAGAACTGGAAATTAAAGGGATGCCCATCAATTGGAGAATGGCTAAACAAGTTGTGGTATATGAATGTAATGGAATATAATTGTGCTGTAAAAAATGAGGAGCAGACATAATTACCTGAAGGGACTTAGACAAACTCATGCTGAGGAAGACGAGCAGAACCAGGAGAAATCTGTACACAATTACAGACACAACATATATGTGATGACCAACTTTGATAAACTGGACTCTTCTCAGCAATGCAAGGCTATAAGACAACTGCAAAATACTCATGGTGGAAAAAGATATCTACATTCAGAGAAAGAACTAGAGACAACAGAGTCTGAATGCAGACTGAAGCAAAATACCTGCTCTCTTTCTTTTGCGTGCTTGGCTTTGCTTCCTCTTTCTCATTGTTCATCCCATTTGTTATGATCCTTCTTCACGAACTGACTAATGTCTAATGTGAAAGTATTTGCATACCATATACTTGATTACATGCAACTGTGGGGCAGGGGGAAGAGGAAAGGGGAGAATATTTGAAATGCAAGAGAATGTGGAACTGAATCTTGCAAATTAAAAGTAAACAAAGAAATTAATGAAGAGTTTTATCCAAAAAAATATAATGAAATAAAAAATAAAAAATTTTTAAAAAGAAAAGAAAAATAGTATGTTTGATTTAGATTCAGATTCCATCAGTTCTTTCCCTGGATGTGGAGAATATTTTCTGCTAGTAGTCCTTTGGAGTTGTCTTGGATCATTGTATTGCTGAGAAGAGCAAAGTCATTCATAATTCATCATCATACATGGCAACAGATACTGTGTACAGTGCTCTCCTAACTCTGCTCATTTCACTTTGCATCAATTTAGGAAAATCTTTCCAAATTTTTATTAAATCTTCCTGTTTGTTATTTCTTATGCTACGAGGGCATTTTATCACATACCATACTACAACTTGTTTAGCTATTCCCTAATTGATAGGCATCCCTTCAATGTCGAATTCTTTATCATCACAAACAGAGCTGCTATAAATATTTTTGTAAATGTGAGTCATTTTCCCTTTCTTATTATTTCTTTGAGATACAAATCTAGTAGCAATATTTGTAAATCAAAGAGCATGCAGAGTTTGATTGCCCTTTGGACATGATTACAAATTGTTCTACAGAAAGGTTATATCAGTTCACAAGTCTGTCAACAATGCATTAGTGTCCCAATTTTCCTGCATCCTCTCTATGTTTATCATTTTTCTTTCCTCTCATATTAGCCAATGTTGATGATTGTTGGGGGTTTGTTTTATATCCTGCAACTTTGCTAAAGATACCAATTATTTTTTCAAGTAGTTTCTTTAGTTGATTCTCTCAGATTCTAGATATCTTAATATGTGTATCATTGTATCATCTGCAAAAAAAAAAAAAAAGAATAGTCTTGTTTCCTTTTTGCCCATTTTAATTCCTTGAATTTTTTTTTCTACTGTTAGTGGTATAGCTAAAATTTTGAGTACAATATTGAATAATCATGGTCATAATGGACAATCTTTCTTGGGCTCTTGAGCTTATTCAGAATGCTTATGGCTTATCTCTCTTACAGATAATGGTTGCTGATGGTTTTAGATAGATGCTATATATCATTTTAAGGAAAGTTCCCTTTATTTCTATGCTCAACTGTGTTTTTAATAGGGATGGATACTACATCTTGTCTAAAAGGGTTTTTTCCTACATTTATGGAAATAATCATATGATTTCTGTGTATTTTGTTATTGATGTGGTCAACCATACTAATAATGCTCCTAATGCCAAAAAAAACCCCCTACATTCGTGGTATAAATCGCTCCTGGTCATAGTGTGTGATTCTTATGATAGATTGCTTCAATGTCCTTGCTAATATTTTATTTAAAATTTTTGCATTAATATTCATTAGATAAATTGGTCTGGTTTTTTTTTTCTGTTTTTGTTTCAGTACTTCCTGGTTTAGGTATCAGCATTGTATTTTGTTGTAAAGAGTTTGGTAGAATTCCTTATTGACCAATTATTCAAAATATTATATATAATACTGAAATTAATTGTTTCTTAAATAGTTGATAGAATTCAGTTGTGAACTCAGCCACGGGAATTTTTTTCTTAGAGAGTTCATTGATGAGTTGTTCAATTTTTTTTCTAAGATGGAGTTATTTAAGAATTCTCTTTCCTCTCCTTGTAATCTGGGCAATTTATGTTTTTGCAAATATTTGTGATTTTCACTGAACTTGTTATATTCATTGGGATATAATAGGGTAAAATATTTCCTAATAATTTCTTTGATTTCCTTTTCATTGGTGAAAAATTCACCTTTTTCATTTTTATACTGATGATGTGGTTTTCTTTTTCTTAATCAAATTGACCAATAGTCTAACTATCTTGTTGATTTTTATTCATTAAGCTAGCTTCTTGTTTATTTATTAGCTCAATAGTTTTCTCTTTCAGTTTTATAAATCTAACCTTTGGTTTTCAGAATTTCTAATCTGATGTTTAACTGGGGATTTAAAATTTGTTCTTTTTTTCTAGTTTTCTTAGTTGCATACCCAATTCATTGATCTGCTCTTTCTCCATTTTATTGATGTGAGAATTTAAAGAAATAAATTGTCCTCTAATTACTTCCCTGGTTGCACCTCATAAATTTTAGTAGTTTATCTCACTGCCATTATTTATTAATTGTTTCTATGGTTTATTCTTTATCACTCTCATTCTTCCCTTCCTTCTGTCAATCCTACCTTCTTTTCTTAACTCTCTACTCTCGTACTTCCCTGTAGGGTGAGATAGATTTCTATACACAACTGGCTATAAGTGTTATTACCTCTTTGAGTCAGTTCTTGATAAAAGTAAAGTTAAATGAATGCCACTGTATCTTTTCATCTTCTACTCCAGTATTAACTCATCTGTGCATTTTCATGTGAAATAATTTACCTCATTCTACCTCTCCCTTCCTTCTACTCCCAATGTAATCCTCTTTTTCACCATGTATTTTCATTTTTGGATATAATTCCATCATATTCACCTTATACCCATACTCTCTGTCTATGTATATTACTTTTATTTTATTTATTTATTTATTTTATGTCCATTTGATATTTTAATGGTATTTTCTTAACTTTTTTTCCTGTTATGAGAGAGAATTGTACATGGCAGAGAGGATGGGTTACTAGGGAATTACTATAATTTTTTTTTAATGACTTGTTTATTTACTTTTAATTTACAAGATTCAGTTTCACATTCACTTGAGTTTCAGATTTTCTCCCCTTCCTTCCCTCCCCCCATGGTGGCATGCAATCATGTATAGGATCTGCAAATACTTTCACATTATACAATAGTTTGGTTATACAGAAGGGTTGTAACCAATGAGTGATCACTGGGAAAAGAAAAAAAAAAAAGCAAAACCAGACATGAAAGAGAATGACAGAGTGTTTTGCTTCAGTCTCCATTTAAACTATAGTCTTTCTATATCTTCCCCTGAGTTTAGATATCTCCTTCCATCCTGAAGCTTGTAGAGTTGTCTTTAGCTGTGTGTTGTTGAGGATAGTCCAGTTTATCAAGGTTGGTCATTGTATGTACCATGTGTCTGTGATCGTGTACAGGTTTTGCCTGGTTCTGCTCTTCTCACTTAGCATCAGT
>JAQQSV010000796.1:0-20136 GCA_028646515.1 Pseudochirops corinnae
CCGAGGCCCAAGACGACGATCTGGATCCAGGCCACTCAGCGCGAGAGCCCTGGCCTGAAAACAATCGCTCAGTCCTCCTGCTGTCTGCAGGCCACGGGCGGGAAGCTACAAAGTGGAGGCGGGTGCAAAACCTCTGCCTTTCGCTTTTCCGCTCTGGAGACCTTTCGGCCAGACTGCTTATCTCCCCCTTTCACAATCCCCACTCGCAGCTGGTGCTAATCTCACCTGAGAAGCTTCTCCCACCCAGCCGCCCCTGGGGCACAGCCGCAGTTTCAGGCTAGGCTGGTTTCGGTTCGCAGTGCTGATATGGTTCCACGTAGCTGAGCTGACTTTAGTGGGAAGTATCCTTGTGTGCGTTTTGAGGTTCTAGGATTGGTTTAGAGTCCTATTTTATGGGTATTTTGGGGTGGCTATGTGAGAGCTGTGATATGTTGCTGCTGCTATGCCACCATCTTGGCTCCGCCCCCCTTAAGGGTCATTTTTAGATTCTGTATTCTTAAGAATTAACTGTTGGCCTAGATATGTAATGGGAGTAATAGTAGGTACTGATTTTTAATGTATGAGCAAAGATTATATTTTGAATTTACTCCTAAAATGAGTTCCTTTCATTTCTAGCATTTTGTAAATGCCTGTGTAAGAATCTGTCTGCCCTGCTGTACAAAGGGGGCATAGTACCTTAGAGTAATTTAATATAGGTGGAAACTTGGTTTTTTGGTTTTGTTTTGTTTTTTTGCTTTTTGGAGAGGGGAAGTTTGGACATTTGAGGTTAAGTGACTTGCCCAAGGTCACATGGCTAGTTCGTGTGTGTGTGTGTGTGTGTGTGTGTGTGTGTGTGTGTGTTGTGTCTGAGGCTGGATTTGAACTCAAGTCCTCCTGACTCCAGGGCTGGTGCTCTATTCACTGCGCCGACTAGCTGCCCCTAGAAGCTTGTTTTAATGAATTTCATTGCCATGTCTGTGATGTCATTTCCATGAACTGGCCAAAAGCCTATATAATAAGATCTTTTGCTGATTTATTCAAAAGAATACATTCTTTTAAAGTGGAGACCTTCGTACAGTAAGTAGATGTGTTCAAAAGTATTATTATGTTTAATGCAGTATTAAATACCCTTAGGAAGGTGTCTGTATAGACTATCTATATGTATAGTATGGAAATTCTGTCCTGATGTCTTATGGCACAGATAGAGCTTCTTGAGCCTGAGCTCTGCCAGAGCTTTTTGAGCTGGAAAGGATAGGCCCAGGAAGGACTATTTCTGCTCTCAGAGCATTTGCCTAGCTAAGTTGGGAGGGCAACATCCTCAAGTTGGCCAAAGGATGGTGAATTTTTAAGCTGTAGCTACTCTTGAGGACCTACTGGTCAGTCACAGAGAAATTGTGATTCCTGTCAGTGGAATGAATCCCCAAAGTGATGAAAGATCCTTTGAGTAGTGATGCCTGGAGGCAGCGGCTGAATTGGTGATATGATTGGTATAAGAATTCTCAGTCTACTCTGGATCTGATTCTCATCAATAGATAAGAACTAGGGTAGAAATGAAAGGAACTTGGGGGTAATGTAGACATTAGTTGCTTCCTAGTTTTCAGAAGAGCATATTTCAAAGGGTTCACAGATATCTAGGGCCCCAGTGACTGAGATTCTACAGGGGAAGTCTGCCCAGGAACCATGGGAAGCTTACAAGAACTGTACACTGGACTTAGAAAAAGAAGTGGTTGTCATAAAGTCAAAAAGATAGAGTTGTCTAAAGAGACCCAAGAGAATGTATAGGGAACTCACTGACTGACATCTTTTGAAAAGACATGTATAGAGGAAGCTAGATGTTGCAGTGGATAGTTCTGGACCTACAGTCAGGAAGAGCCGAGTTCGAATTGGCCTCAGACACTTAACTAGATTTGTTAGCTGGGCAAGTCACTTAACTTTTCTCTGCCTAAATTTCCTTGACTGTAATAGAAGGATAATAATGTCATCTGCTTCCCAGGGTTGTTGTGAGATAATATTTGTAAAGCGCTTAGCATAGTGTCTGGAATATAGTAGGAGTTTAATAAATGCTTGTTTCCTTCCTTCCTCTCATAGAGGATTGTAACAAGGTGTAAAGCCAAGCACAAGCAGCTTTCCAGAATGCTGCTGTGAACAGCTATTTATTCAATAACAAATCAGAGCAAAAGATTCACAGAAAATCAAGGTACAGCATTCACAATGTTACAACTTATCACAGAAAATCAAAATACAGCTTTCACAACAACTTATCACTAAAATGGCCACATAGTTTTCACCACAGTGGTCACATAGTTTTGAATAAAGTACAGTCATTTAGTCAGTCAGTCACTTAGTAACTCAGTCATTCAATCAACTCAAATTTTCAATCATCCTTGCCTCCTTAAGAGTCACAAAATACAAAAGTCAAAGTTTTCCATTCATAGGGCACACTAAGTTACAAATCAGTCACTATTCAGTCATCATTCACTATTCAGTCATCAGAAAATACAGGCCATCCACCCCTAGTCACAAGTAAATCACAATCTTCTCAGCCAGTACATAGTATCCAAGTAAAGTCTTCTTTCGGCTTGACTTAGGGTAGGCTCTCAGATTCCCTGGATCCCCTAACATGGTCCCAGCTCCTGTCTGGATTCACCAAACTATCACCTGGGTTCAAAGGCAGATAGCTCCCAGTTCCTTGTCCAGCTGTTCATGCAGTTCCTGTTCCACATTGAAGCTCATAGTGTCCAGTCCTCCTTAAATCCTTCACAGTCTCTATTCCTGGGAAGTCAAGGCTTAACAAAGCCACAAACAGACAAAGTACCAACACCACAGTCATGCTTCCTCTGGCAGCTCTGGCTGGCCCTCGGAAATCTTCAGGAGCTTCAGCAGCTCCTCTGCCACTTCTCAGCAGCTTTAGCTGGCCCTCAGAAGAAGCTCTGCCACCACCAGTTCCCAGGAAATTATGGCTTTCCCAGCTGGGGTTTTTTCCTTATATACAGTATTGGTCCTCCCTATTCAGCTCCTTTCTGTCATGTCAGCAAGAGGGGTTTTCTATTCAGCCCCTTCCTGTTACGTCAGCAACAGAGGTTCATACCTTCTGTTTCTTTAACAGAGGCTTAATTTGAAACTAGGTGCTAAGTACCTCTTAGCTTAGCAATACAAAGGGATCTTCAAATTTCATTACTGTTACACAAGGACAGGTAATCAAGTGAACAGAAAAATGTGGCTCAGTTCTATGAGGAGTAGGATCATTGCTTCAGGGTGGAGGGTGCCATGAACATGAATGAGAGATGATAGAGATGCTTGCTGCATATTTTTCTTATTTCTCTCTTTGACTGATTTTTAGCCTGAAAAGGACAGAACAAGAATAGCTGCTAGGAAGTTGACACTCAAGATTCTAAGACCTTTGCTGCCATTGGTGATTTCCGGTGACCTGGCTCCAACCAACTGTGTTTAAGACTTGGCAGATGTAATTGTGGAGCCAGCTGGAGAGGTTTAACAAGGCTGAAGAAGAACAGATAGCCCAATTTTGAAATAAGGGAAGAGAAGAGAATCTGGAAACCATGGGCCAGTGAATTTGATTTTGATTCTTGTCAAGATTCTGGAAGGTATTATTATTATTAAAGGAGTAGTTAGTGAGCATCTAGAAGAAAGAAGAGTGATCAATCACAAAGAACCATAGAGAACCGTCTTCATCAAGAACAGCTCATGCCAGACTTAAATCTTTTCCCTTTTTTTGGCAAG
Organism: Pseudochirops corinnae; assembly: GCA_028646515.1. NCBI lineage: Eukaryota > Metazoa > Chordata > Mammalia > Diprotodontia > Pseudocheiridae > Pseudochirops > Pseudochirops corinnae. Next base: position 3,718 of record JAQQSV010000796.1, read on the forward strand.
CTTACTAGACTGGAAGGTGAAGGGAAGGCTATTGGTATAGCTTATTTAGATTAGAACAAAGCATTTGACAGGCCAGCTAGGTGGTGCCCTGAATAGAATGCCCCCAGGCTGGGTGGGCCTGGAGTCAAGAATACCTGAGTTCAAATGCAGTCTCATGACACTAGCTGTGCGACCCTGGGCAAATCACTTCACTCTGTTTGCCTCAGTTTCCTTATCCTTAAAATGAGCTGGAAAAGGAAATGACAAACTGCTCCAATATCTTTGCCAAGAAAACACCAAATGGGGTCACAAATTGTCAGATATGATTGAAAAATGACTAAACAACAACAAAAAAATTTGACAGTTTTTTGTGCTACTCTTGTATCTCTTGTGGATGAGATGGAGAGATTGGAGCTAGATGATGAAATATTAGATAGATTTGGAACTGGTTGAAAATTTGGACACAAAAGTTGTTGATGGTTCAGTGTCAGTTTGGAAGGAGGTTTTAGGTGGAGGGCCCCTGGATCTGTGTTGGGCATTTTTTATCAGTGACTTGGATGAAGTCTTCAATGAAGGCCTAAATTTGCAGAAGACACAAAGCCGGGAGGAATAGCTAATTTATTGGAGAAAGGAGTAGGGATTTAAAAATGTGGCAGAACGATTAAGGAAGGGTCTTTATGCAGCTTCTTAGTTTGTCTATTGACTGATTAGCTAAATGAAATTTGAACCCTAATCTTTTTTTTTTTTAATTTTTTTAAAATTTAAAATTTTGCTTTTTGGAAGGCAATTGGGATTAAGTGACTTGCTCAAGATCACATGGCTAATTTTTTGTGTTAAGTGTCTGAGACCAGATTTGAGCTCAGGTCCTCCTGACTCCAGGGCCAGTGCTCTATTCACTGTACCACCTAGCCACCCCAGAACCCTAATCTTTCTAACTCTGAGGGAAGCTTTCCATCCACTGTACCCTACCAGCTTGAGTTTAGTTTATAAAATCCATAGAAGTGATGAACAGATTTTGAAAGAATTCCACATTTGTTTTCAAATATTTTATCTCCTTTTCCTAATGCAATTATATGTTACATCTGGAGAGCTTAGGACAATATTGGAACCTTTATTGTATCATCCTGGTTCATTTTCCAATTTCTTCTTCTAGTTCTTTCCCTCCACTGTATTTTCTGTTTGTAAACAAAATGTTTGACATTTGTTTGACATTAATAAATAAGAAAAAAATGCCATTTCTGTACATAAAACTTTTTTTAAAATGAGGTTGCAGTAGAACCTTGGAATTTTGATGTTCTCCCAAGCTCTTTAAAAGGGAACCTTGAGTCTGTAATGTTATCTTAACTCAATGTAGGATTGTTCTTGCAAGAAACTCCAGTCCAGGGGCTAGTGATCTGGGGCCTGTAAACTTGTTTCTTCAAAATATTTAAAAATTTTATTTCTATAGAATTAGTTTCCTTTGTAATCCCATATCTTATTTTATGCATGCAAAAACATTTTTCTGAGATGGAGCCCATAGGCTTCACTGCCAAAGGGGTCTGAAGCATAAGAAAAGGTTGAGATCCTCTGCTCTAGTCAGGAAGAGTAACCAAGGCACAGAGAGGGATCACAGATTTGGAGTTGGAACAAACCTTCAGGGTCATCTTTAACCCTCTCATTTTTGTGGAAAAGGAAACTGAGGCCCTGAGAGGTCAAGTGCCCTGCCTTTGATCACAGACAGTAAATTGTGGGAGCAGGAAGGCCCTTAAACCAAGGCCCCATGCCTCTATATCTAGTTCTCTTTCCATTGCTCTGTGTTGCTCTGTGATAAGTGAGTCAGTGACAGAACCAAGGCCCACCCTGCAAGCATGGTGGCCCCCTGATCGTTCTGTTTCTTAGGCTGTGAGAAGAAATTGCATTGACAAAGCCTCTAGGACAGTGGTTCTCAACCTTCCTAATGTCCCGACCCTTTAATACTCGTATGTGGGCGTATCTGCATGTGGGCAAACCCTCCTGGAGAAGGATAGAGGAGTGGTGTCTCAGTTCCAATGGCCTTTGGCAACCCCTGTGAAAGGGTCGTTCGACCTCTAAAGGGGTCGCGACCTGCAGGTTGAGAACCACTGCCCTAGGATCTTGTCTATGTGAGAAAAGTAGTCGTTACTGCTGCATAGCTCAATGAGATGTGCTTTGGGAGATGTTGCATCCAAGGTAAAATGCTAAATTTACAGTCAGAAGCATAGCTGGATAGCAGTCTGGTTACCGCGTTCTGCCACACGCCTGGTTTCCGAAATCCAGCTTCATCATTTACATTCCCTTCTACCTTCAATCGACTTCCTGGATGTGGTGGCTGTTGATGTTTTAAAGAGCAAACCTGCAAGATTGTGCTGTTAGTGTAGCACACACAGTTACCTTGTGTTGGTACCATGTAACTTACTTTATGGGGATGTTATTGATCTGTGCTTTTCATTATTGACGAGTGCTCCATCTGTTGTTTGCTGTTTTTAGGGTAAAACACCCTTCATGACTCAACAGCAGATGTCTCCTCTCTCCCGTGAAGGGATACTGGATGCCCTTTTTGTTTTCTTTGAAGAGTGCAGCAGTCCTGCCCTAATGAAGATAAAGCATGTGAGCAACTTTGTCAGAAAGTGTAAGTTTGGAGTGCTTTTTCTTTGTTAGAATTAATTTCAAAATCGTCCTTAAATTGGCTAATTATCCTTGGTTTTAGAACTGTATTTTTGGTTATTTGGGTACTGTCTTTATTCACATAATTTCCCCCACCTCCATCCCTCTCTTAGACATTTTTGTTCTAAAATGGGAGGGTAGGAGTAGGGTGAGAGGAAGAATTTTGTGAGTATCTGGATCTTGGTTCCCTGCTGTTACTCTTGGCAGCCTTTATTAGTTTTGAGCTTTTCCTCCACATTTAATCAAAGGCTACTCAGGTCCTCTAGGTCTTGCTTGGTCACAGCAGAAAGGACTAGCGACAGGAACAGGCAACTCCTTAGTGGGGTGTTTGAGGGGGGCTGCCTTTAGCATTTCAACCCAGGATGGCTAATGTCATTATTGAAAGGGTGATGTTTAGTCTTCTCTCAAATTGTTCGTGTGAATTTCTGGGTGTTGCCAGCTTTTGAACTTGGATAGAAATGGTAGTGGAGGTTGAATGAAGGAGATAGCACCTGGCTGTGTTGATACTTACCTGCACGTGTTGAAGGATCTATCTGGGAAGGCATTTCTTTGTTAAGAGGTATTTTGGTTGTGCCCATTTGCATTTTTCCATCTCCATTACAGTGTTTCTCTCACTGTGGTTATTTAAATGCCATAAACCAGTCCATCAGCAAGCATTTCTTAAATACCAACTATGTGTCGATCATCTTGCTGAGGATACAAAAGACAAAAGCAAGACTGTCCCTGCCTTCGAGAAGCTTACTTTCTAACTGGAGACAACATGTACATCTATAAGTACATACAGAACTTGTGCAAAATAAATAAAAAGTTGTTTGGGGAAGGAAGGCACTGACAGCTAGGTGAATCAGGAAGGACTTGGTGTAGAATGTGGCTTTTGTGTCTCAGAGGGAGCCAGGGATTCTCAGAGACAGTTATGGAAAGAGTAGAGATGGCATGGTGTGTGGTGGTTGGAGCATTGGATGTGGAGTCAAGAAGACCTGGGTTCAAATCCTGCCCTAGATACTTAGTAGCTGTGTGATCCTGGGAAAGTCACTTAATCTCTTTGGTCCTCACTGATTACTAAGGTCTCTTCTCCTCTAAAGTACATTCCAAGCATTTGATTGTTGCTTGAATGTTTGCTGGTTGATTGGTTTATGGCATTTAAATACCCATAGTGTAAGAAATATTGTAATGGGGCAGCCAGTGCAAGGGCATGCAAAAAGGAGAAGGGAGCTAGATCAGTTTGGATAGGCCAGTTAGTTGTATTACAGAGTTTGTGGGAGGGAAAAAATCATAAGATAGAGAGGGAAGGCTAGAGAAGAGACCACATTGGAAAGAAATGAAAATACCAAGCAGAGGAGTTTGTAATTCTAGAGGTAATGGAGAGCAACTGGGATATCTGGGGTAGAGGTAACAAGTATAGACCGATGCTTTAGGAAAAGGTCCTTTGGAATCTTGGTGGAGGCTGACGGAGGCAGGGAGAACAGTCAGTAGGCTCTAGTGATAGTCTGGGCAAAAGGGAATGACAGGGACCGGAACTAGGGCTGTGGTATGTATGAGCAGAAGGAGAGGACCAGACCAGAGCGGGTATGAAAGTAGAGATGAGAATGAGGATTTGAGGATGCCACCAAGGCTGGGAACCCTGGGCGCTTGGAAGGATGACTAGTAGTAGGGAAATTCCAATGAGGGCAGAGTTGAGGGGCAAAGCTAGCAAATTCTGTCTGGTCCACGTCCAGTTGGAGATGGTTAAGAGTCATCCAGTCTAGATATCCACCAGGCAACTCATGATGTGGGGCTGAAGCTCAGACGAGATTAGGGCTCTCTCTGTCTGGATTGTAGATAATATGTGATAGATAATTGGACTCAAGGAAAGGAATGATATCACCAAGCAAGAAAGTGTAGAAGACAGACCTTGAGGTGACACCCACTCTTAGCATGACTTACAAGAGTTCGGGGCTATTGATGCTAGAGTTCTGGAGCCTTGGGAAAAAACTGGGAAGTGTGTAGAGTAGTTATCAAGTGTCTAATTATACTTGGCTTATTTTTACTATTTTAGCTTGCTGACATTAACTGTGTAAAGAACATTTTTGTGAAGAGAGATAAGTTTGGGTAGGGTTTAGGGGAGCCTCAGAATCCTGAAAGGATACTGGCTTTGTGGAGAAAAGCTGTTGGCTGTTCTGCAAAGCCAACAGAGTTGGCAGGCACTGGCATCAAATCAGAACCAAGTTCATTTAGACTCAGGCATTAATAACTTTGTCTCATATGTAAGAGAGGTTATTATGGACAGGCAATGATAAAACCAAGTTCAACAGAAAAAGTTGAAAGGACTTATAGCTTAGGGAATATAATTCAAAACTCAAATCCTTGATTTGAAAGGAACTTGGGAAATTAGAATGGCATGGTTTTATCATGATTATAAACAAAAGATCAAGGCTTTGCATCACACCCATCAGATTGGCTAGCATGGCAAAACAGAAAAATGGTAAGTGTTGGAGAGGATGTGGGGATGTTGGAACATTAATTCATTGTTGGTGGAGCAGTGAGCTGATCCAACTGTTGTGGAGAGCATTTTGGAACCATGGCCAAAGGGCTATAAAAATATGCATACCCTTTGACCCAGCAATACCACTTCTAGGGCTATATCCCAAAAGATCATAAAAATGGAAAAAAGACCCACATGTACGAAAATATTTTGAGCAGCTCTTTTTGTGGTGGCCAAGAACTGGAAATTGAGGGCATGCCCATCGTTTGGGGAATGACTGAACAAGTTGGGGGATGTAATGGGATACTGTTGTACCATGAGAAATGATGAGCAGGCAGAGTTCTGAGAAATCTGGAAAGACTTAAATGAACAGATGCTGAGTGAGGGGAGCAGAACCAGGAGAACACTGTACACAGTAACAGCCATAGTGTATGAGGACTGATTTTGATAGACTTAGCCTTTCTCAGCTGTACAAGGTCCTAAAACCATGGTAGACCACAGAACACATGATGGAAAATGCTAGTCACATGCAGAGGCAGACTATTTTCTTTTTTGTTTCATTTTTCTTTCTCATGGTTTTTCCCATTTGTTATAATTCTTCTGTGCAACACGATTAATGTGAAAATGTGTTTAATAGGAATATAGAGCCCATTATCAGATTGCAAGCCATCTCAGGGAGGGAGAGGGAGAAAATTTAAAACTTATGGAAATGATTGTTGAAAACTAAAACTAAAAAATTAAATTAAAAATAAAAATAAAAAAGGCAAAAAAAGAAAGATCAAGGCTTTCTCCACGGAAGTGACCTGGCCTTCCCAAATATCATATAGGTTTGGATTTGCTTATGGAAGTGTTATGTTCTAGTATTTCTGGTTCAGCGGTTAACCACACTCGAATGTTATGTGCAGAAGAGAGTATTCTGATTCACCATGAGTACAAGTTCTTTTGAGTTGTTTTTTCTAGTAGTTATGTGTTCATTCTGGTGCAAGCGCATAAACCTGCTTGGTCGTCTTTGTGACTAAGCTTAAGTGTTTGCAGGATGGCTGGCCACAATTGAAATAGTCATAGATGTAGAAGGGAGTCCTTGGCGCTTTTGAGTTGGAAGGGGGGTGGGAGTGAAAGGGGGACCAGAATCTGCCCCTTCCCCCCCTCACAACTGGATAACCTATTTCAAGATCTAGTAGTACTGATTTTGAAGTATCTGCTATTCTGATTACTTACGTTGCTGCTCTCCTTTAGTGCAGCTAATTGAGAACTAACCTTATGAATGTTCGGCAGGTGCCCACTGTGTACTAGCTAGCTTTGGCTACCTTACTGTGGGCACTGATAGAGCAAGGCTTCCCAGACAGGATTTATTCTGGGAGCTGGTGCTAATGTTTAGGCATTAAGAAATTTTTTTGGGGGGCAACTAGGTGGTGCAGTGAATAGAGCACCAGCCCTGGAGTCAGGAGGACCTGAGTTCAAATGTGGCCTCAGATACTTAACACTTACTAGCCATGTGACCTTGGGCAAGTCACTTAACCCCAACTGCTCTGCCCTTCTGCCTCCAAAAAGCAAAAAAAAAAAAAAATAAAATTAAAAAATCAAAAAAATATTTTTTTACATTTCTAAGGAATGAAACACTAAAAGAAAAAAATGCAGCATGTTTGCATGGGGCACTAGTTTCTAACCTCAGATGAAGTCCCATTTCAGGCTCTTTGACAGCCTTCAGAAGGAGGGGCTTAAAGAATCCTTAGAAAGGGTCCAAAGGGGCAGCCGCACTTCTAGGGTTATTTGTATGGGGCAGGTGGCAGGCTCCTCACTCATTCTCTTCATCTCTTCCTTTCGTTGTGCTCCAATTTGAGCAGAGCCTGGAGCCCCACTGGAGTATGAGGTGTGGCATCTCAGGGGAAGCCACTCAGTGGTGTCTGCTCTACCACTGCCCAAACCCTGGCTGTTCTGTCTGGTGGTTTGAGCTGTTGGGATAGTAGAGTGACAGCAGGTAGGAGCAAAAAAGACTGAAGGATACTTCTGTAGCTGTGCATTCTGATTAAGGATGTACCAAAATTGCTAGGCTACATGGTAGCCCAGAAGGCTGAAGCTTAAACTTCACCATGTATGTTTTCAATCTCACAATAAAAGACTAGACTCAGGGAAAGAATTAGGAATATGTTTAGGAAAGAGATGTGAGCGAGTAGAGATATCTGCTAGCCAATTCATATATTGCAAAAAGCAAATATGTTTTGGTGGCTTGGAATGAGGGTTTCCCTTTTCCCTCCCTTCCTCTGTCCCCAAAAAGAGAGGGAGGAATTATTGAAATTATTGACTCACAGAGGGCAAAACTTTGGGACTAGTGAGCAAAACATGTTTAGCCTGAGTGGAAAGAAGCAGAGTGAAACTTACTGTGAAAGACCAACATTGGTAGAAACTACATTTCTTAGGTAATAGTATTAAACTGGACAAAATGCTGGTATGAGTATTCGTTTAAATATTGTGTTGCAGCCTACAGACAGAAAGGGAAAAAAGCATGATGTGTCTTCCTTGTCTATTTTCTGACTACGTGGGGTTCAAATTATAGCTGCCATGGAAACTTCTTTTGAATTCTGGGAACACTTAGTAGTTTTAACATAACATCATATGAAAACACTTTTATATTTATTTTATATGTTTTATTTTATTCATGACTTTGATGAGGAAGTAAAGTGACTGTCTTTTGACAGCCTGGAAACACCTAATAGCACTTTCTCCTTTAGTAAACAGATATTTGTTTCAATCACCTTACTTATTTAGAAGTAACTATTCTGTCTCGTGCAGATTCAGAGACCATTGCTGAATTACGGGAACTCCAGCCTAGCCTGAAGGACTTTGAAGTAAAAAGTCTGGTGGGCTGTGGTCACTTTGCTGAAGTGCAGGTAGTGAGGGAAAAAGTCACGGGGGACGTCTACGCCATGAAAGTGATGAAGAAGAGGTCTTTGTTGGCGCAAGAAGAGGTATGAACATTCTTTATGTATACTTTCTGATTTGATAACAAAACTCTTAAGAGACTGATAGTTATGCAATGATGGTTCCTGAGGTCAACCAAGAAGATTTTGCCTCATGAACTTAGATTTAGGTGTAGTTGTATGGGCAAAAAGCTTTCTTGGTTCCTAATTTTTTCTTCCTGAATATTCTTTATCTGTTTTCAAGGTTCATAGGTCCTTTGTAAACATTCTTGTCATTTCATTTTATTATATAATCTCTTTGGCCTTTAGAAAAGGGGTTGCCATTACAAATGATTCATGTAGCCATCTTCTTTAGAGCTAGAGAAATCTTGTCAGCTCAGCTCGGTATTGTTTGTTTTTGCTTGTTGGCTGTGTGTGAGATTGAACAGACATTTAGGAAAGTTAAATATAATTGGTGTTTATTATGTGGCCAGGTAATCTTTTGCTTGATAGGAAGCTGTGTCTTCTCAGTTATGGTAGTTCTTGTAAACAAAGCTGCTGTCTATGGACAGATATTTGAGTAAATTAATAAGCAGTGTTCTAAGAGAGGTGGCCCTCTACAGGTTGAGATCTCGGCCTTTTAGCCAGGAGGTTTGGAATGTCTTTTGTGCTCCAGGTGCTTCTGTGGCCCTGTTTGCAAGCTGTAAAGTGTGTAGAAAATGTGATTACTAATTGTGAGCCTGTTTTTATAATCTTTGTGGGAGTGACAGAAAAACATAAGCAAAAATGTAATAAACACAAAGATATAGCTTCCCAGCTGACTGACTGCCTTAGAGAAAGGAAGAATAATTATTGAACTAATGTTGGAAGGCATACATGAATGCAGAATGGTGGCTGGATTGACTAGAGCTGTCGTGATTTGATCCCGGGCAGAGCATTGAGGAGAGCAGGGCATTCCAGGTAAGAAGAAGAGGGTGTGTGAAATTTGGCAGGTGGGAGTAGCACTGTATGGAGAAGATGGTAAGTAAGTTTTCTTGGAGTTGGGAGTCAGCCACATACAGGTGTCAGTTAGCTAAGTGAAACCAATAGATTAATTTCCTAAGACAATGAATATAGGGTGAGAGCTATTTGTGTGGAAAAGATGGAGAGATGTAGGCTTTAGATCAGTGCTAAACAGATCCTTGAAGCCTTCCTGTTGACTTAGAAAACGACAAATTACATTCATTATGTTGTATTTTTATTTATTTTGTTCCATATTTCCCAATTTCATTTTAATATACTTTAGGCAGCATTCCCGGGTCCTAAGTTTGATACCTCTGACTTAGATGATAGTATAGTTAGATGGAGTTGGAACAGGCTGGCTGGACAGAGACAAATAGTGTAGTTTTTAATGGTCTGCTATCATCTTGGATGATGGCTTTGAGTAATATATACCCTAGAGATCTGTTTTTGGCCCTGTGTTATTTTTATATATATGTCATGGTTGTCAAATACAAGGAACTAGTTGGTGTAGCTAGCATGTTGAATAACAGAGGACTGCAAAGAATCTTGGAAGGCAAGCACATTGGGTTGTATCTAATAAAATGAAATTTAATAGGGTTAAATAGAAAATTTTGCACTTGAGTTCCAAGGAGAGGCAGAAAGGTTCCAAAGATGCTACATATTTGTAGCAGCTCTTTTTGTGGTAGCAAATTCTGGCAATAAAGTAGCTTCCCATCTACTGGTCAATGACTAAGTAAATTGTGGTACATGAATATAGTGGAATATTATTCCCCTCTAAAAAATGAAAAATACAAAGGATTCAGAAAAACATTGCAAGACATATGTTGATGCAGAGGTATGTAAACAGATCTAGGAAAACTGTATATAGTGAGCATAACGGTTTACATGGAAAGAACAGAACAAAATTGAATGGTCTATAATTAGAGTGACCGATGAGATGACAGTTGAGAAAATGAACCTCCCTCCCTTCTTTGCAGAGGTGGGGGACTCTTGTTATGAAACATCACATTTCCTGCAGGCTCGGTCGATGGTGTGTTGGTTAGTTTTGCCGAGCTGCTTTTTTCTCCTTTTAAATTTTGTGTGAGAGGAGGGCCCTCTTTCAGAATGAAGGTAATGTAAAAAAAAAAAAACAAGATATCAAAACAAATGAAAATTTCATTTAAAAAACAGATGCAAAGACTTGAACTAATGTTGGAAGGCATACATGAATGCAGAATGGTGGCTGGATTGACTAGAGCTGTCGTGATTTGATCAGCACTTATTCGAAAATTTCATAAAATCCTACATGGGGAAAAAAAAAACCTGACATGCTAGATTAATATTGAAAGCAATCAGGTCACAGGTCCCAGATTTTTACATATGCCAGGAATATCATCATTTCATGTGTGAAATCTGTGTGGGGGTTTAAAACCCCTCAAATGAAAATGTGCAATGATCCGCATTTGTGGTAACCAGATAAAATAACCACAAGAAGACCAAACTTAAGCGCACCCACATCGATAGTTATCTAAGGTAACTCAGGAGCCACACTTGCAAGCACCATTAACCCAGAGTCTTATCTGGGTTGTGAGTCTTATCCTTCTAGCCAAGAAGAGTGAAGTAGTAGAGGGTAATAAATGGAGTTTTAGTAGCATATACACGGCTGATTCATTTTAGGGAGAGCTCTCAAAGCCAACTGGTGATGCTGGAATGCCTTGTGTGTGCCAGATGTACACTATCTTATATCTCTGCATTAGTAAGCATTTGAATAAAACAAGATAGATTACTGGGGTCAAGCAAAGAGGTAGATGATGGGAAGAAAATGGAGATCACCAATGGTTTCAAGGAACTTGGCTCAGAAAAGGAAAAAAGATAGCAGTTGGAAGGAACAGTGAGGCCACATTGTGGGACCCTTGCTCTGCTCCCTCTTATTTTAGATCAATGAGATCTTTTTAGAATTTGGGGCAAGGTGTATGTGCTAGAAGGCAGAGGAACAGCTTTGGTAAGTCCATTTTGAGAATGTGTTTGCTTAAAAAGTGTTTTTTTTCTGTAGGTTTTATTTTTTGAAGAAGAACGAAGCATATTATCTCGGAGTACAAGTCCTTGGATCCCTCAGTTACACTACGCGTTCCAGGACAAAGAGAATCTTTATCTGGTGAGTCTAGATTTTGTCTTCATCCTCTCTTGGGATTGGTCTAGTTCAGTGACACTTAGATGGAGGCTTTCTGATTACATGTGGCACTTTCCTGTGCAGACTATGGCATGTTGAGGCCTTGGGGGGCAGTGTGACTCTGCAGAGCATTCAGGAATCACGTGACTCTGGGTTAATGGTGCTTGCAAGTGTGGCTCCTGAGTTACCTTAGATAACTATCGATGTGGGTGCGCTTAAGTTTGGTCTTCTTGTGGTTATTTTATCTGGTTACCACAAATGCGGATCATTGCACATTTTCGTTTGAGGGGTTTTAAACCCCCACACAGATTTCACACATGAAATGATGATATTCCTGGCATATGTAAAAATCTGGGACCTGTGACCTGATTGCTTTCAATATTAATCTAGCATGTCAGGTTTTTTTTTCCCCATGTAGGATTTTATGAAATTTTAGAATAAGTGCTGAGTTTTAGTTCTTTTTGTGTTTATAGAATTTATTAGTTGCAGAATGTAACCATATAATAAAATAGTTTTTTTTGGGAATTTAAAAAGTATTAATTTTATAGGAAAAAAACTTAATAAACATTAAGCTATAAATTACATCTCAGTTTTATTTTTGTTTACACAGATATGTTTTGACGTTATGATCATTTCGCATATACTATCTATTTCATCCTTTTTTCCCTTGACATTTCACAGAATTAGTGGAATATTTTAAAGGCCCTTTAGAACTTTCTCTCAGAAACTCTTGCAGTTGAGTTTTGAGTCGTGAGTCCAGTCCATTTTCTGACTTGGCATTACTATCCCATTTCTCGTAATAGCTCTTCTGTAGGTTAGCCCATTTGGAAGCAGCCTCATTTAGAGCCGTGTATCGCTTACTTGAGACTTAAATAGCTTCATGTGAAGAGTTGGCTGCTCAGGAGCTTTGCTTACCCTCCCTAGCAGTTATCCCTTTCTTTAATAGATTGTTACTGTTTGGTTTGCAGCTTGTTTCATCCTTGAGTTGTTTAGTTTATAGTTCAAACTCTGAAGAGTAGCCTGGAAATTGTTATTGGTCCATGTACTATAAAAACATTAAGCTGAAACTGGATTCTGTGGTAATGAAATCCTTGGGAGCTGATGAGATTTACTCTAAAGGGAGAAGGGAAGACCCAGGACAGAGCTCTGAGGGACACCTACAGTTAGAGGGGGTGATCTGGAGGAGCATCCAGCCAAGGAGACAGACCAAACAGTGCGTCTTTATGTGGTCACATACATTTAGTGTCTGAGACAGGATTGATATGTGGTTCCCCTGACCCCAAGTCCAGGTGTTTTTCTCCCATATCATTATCCCACTGTCCATTTTCCCTCCAGGATCCCCCTGTGGTATGGGTATTGTCTCTGCTCCAAAGCCGTAGGTGTCTTACTGATCACATGGTGCATCAAAATCTTGGCTTTACCATTCTTGTCTTCCCAACTGGCCGTTATGTTTTTCTTCTGGTTACTGACATTTTAGGGTGCTTGCCTCACAATTTTAGTATGCTTTCTTGGTGTGTTGTCATTTTGGAGCATTTTCTTTCCATGATTCATAGAATTTGATGTTTAGATTTTTGTGTAGTTCTATAAGCACTCAGAAGTTTCTCCTTTGATAAGCAGTTTTTGGGTGTTTTGGTTGTCTCAACATATTGATACTGGTACAATAATAGTTTTGCTCTTACTGATTTATACTACTAAAGATGTGTGTGTATACACATACACAAACACACGTACATGTTCACAGTACACCTGTCCATACACCTACACATATACACACATGTGTGTAATGTACACACACACATAGAAAACTTGGCATAGTAGATTAGTGGATAGAAGACTGACCTCAAAGCCAGAAAGCCCTGTGTCTGGTGTTGCCTCTGATAATGTTTTGGCTGTGTGATGTACAGCATGTCTTTTAACTTCTCTCAGTGTGTTGGGCTGCTCACTTGCTGCCTCCTTCCCAGCTTAGGAGCTTGAGCCTGAGTCCCCAGGTGATCGCTGTATGTGGCCTATAATGTGCACAGAGAAGACCCAGAGTGGGATGTGACTTAGGAATCTTTTCAACCAAAAGGCTTATGAGCTGCAAGCCACCAGGTCTTCTGCTTTGTCATTGACCATGAGGTGCGTGACATGCAGGGCATCTGCAGAAACAGCTGGACCAAAAATCCCACTGGCCAGAGGCTGAAGCTATCCCCCACAGGTTGACACTGATGTAGTGTTCCTGATCCTCTGCAAGTATTTTGGTTACGTATGTGTATATGTCAAAGTCAGGAGTGGCCTTCCTTGGAGCAGAGGTTTGAGTCTTATTACAAGCACCATAGTCTCTTTTCAGTGCTGATGGGCCTTGCTCCTCTTAACCTATCCTGCTAGTGACTGTGGGATATCATCGATGAATTCATTTATCAGTTTAAGTCATTGAGTCACCAACAATGCAAGATGCTACAAAGCTGTTCCAGGCAGGTGACTGACTCCCTTTATTCTAACTCCAAGATCTTATTGCAGGGTCCAAGGGCATGCCCAGTTTTATAGTCCTTTGGGCATCGTTCCAAATTACAGTGAAGTAGTGTCCCGAGATGGATCCCATGATTCAAGGCGTGAACATTTTTTACAACCCAGTGCCTTAAGCTGGGTAATAGAGCATATAGCTTATTCTGGGTTTTGGTGTTTGGAAATAACACTTCTGCCTACTCGCCAGTTAATACAGTTGATCACTTTTTGCTATCTAGGTCTTTAACTGTTCCGATAAATAACCATCAATGACCACATCCATGTAGCACTTGAAGGTCTACAAAATCCTTTCCTCACCATTATCCTGTAAAGGAGCGAGTATAAATTGTATTACCTTTATTTCACAGGTGAGGAAACTAAAGTTCAGAGAGATTTATTTAGCAACTTGGCCAGCATCATATAGCTAATGTCAGAGCTGCATTTGCAATCTGCTTCCTGAATCCAGAGCCAGTGCTTGTGTTCCTTTATCACACTGGCTCCCTGGCCTGTGGGACAGCCATCGGCCTCTGTTTCTCTTGAACAATGCTGTTTGCATCCCTGGAAGATGGCCTAGAGTAGCAGTGGTTGCTGATGTGGTTACAATGAAATTGATTTTTGAAAAATTCTAACATTCCTTTACCAGCTTTTGTTTGAATGTCAGTCATTGTCTACAACGATACTGGTGTTGTTATTCATAATTTGTAGAACTATTGCATTTGAGGTTAGTGTAAAATTGTCAAAATGTTCCGGTTTTAAATTGGTGTTTTAGCCAGTGCAGGCATCCTTATGTCTTTTCCTCTAAATCCAGAAATGGTTCTGTTTTCTGGGTCCCTATTCTTCTGGTTTTTTTTTTTTTTTAAAGAATTTTATCTTTTATTTATCCCTTTTGTCTTTATATCCGATTTGTTTCCAAACCTGACCTCTTCTTTTCTCTACCCAGCGAGCCATCCCAGAGTGAAGTTCAGTAAAACGACCCATTCTGTCACTCCCTTCTCTTCCCCTTGCCATGCCTGGAATGCTCTCCCTCCTAACTTGTGACTTCTAAAGCCTGCTTTAAGAGGCAGTTGAAGCGTTGCTTTCTCCAGGAAGCCTTTTCTGGGCTCCCCAGCTGCCAGTACCATTTCTTCAGGTTGCTTTCCCTTTAGTCTTTATTTGTCTTGTATGTTCTGATTTAAATGGGTTGTCTCCCTCCTTAGAACACAAGCTGCTCAAAACCAGGGACTGTTTTTGCCTAATCTTTGTATCCCCAGTGTTTAGCACAGTGCCTGGAGCCTAGTGAGCACTTAATAAATGCTTTTTGATCAATGGATTGGTTGATTAGCATGGGAAAGAAGACTCATGAACTGATGCAGAGTAAAGTTAGTAGAGTTAGGAAAACTGCACACAATGCCTACAGTGATGTAGATGGAATGAGCAGTAGCTGTAGCAATATAAGCAAAACCAAATGCTGTGAAATCATGACCAAATTTAGCCCCGAAGAAGAGACCTGAGAAGGCCTTGTGTCCACTGCTTTTTGCAGAGTCAGACTGTAGGTGTGGGGCATTGCATGACACTAGCCCATTATTAATATATTACTTCATGCTGTTGAGCTGTTTTTTTTCCCCTTGAAAATCTTTGTGAAACTGCTAACCGATCCAACCATTTTGGTGAGCAATTTGGAATTATGCCCAAAGAGTTCTAGAACTGTGTATACCCTTCGACTCAGTGATACCACTATGAGCTTTGTTTTCCAAGGTGATCAGGAAAAAAGGAAAAGAACCTCAGTGTTCTAAAATATTTACAGTGGCTCTCTTTGTGGAAATTGAGGGGATGCCATTAATTAGGGAGTGGCTGAATAAGTTGTGGTGTGGGATTGTGTTGGAATACTACTAAAACCAGGTTGGTTTTAGAAAAACATGGAAAGACTTGCATGAAATAATACTGAGTGAAACAAGTAGAACCAAGAGAACATTGTACATAGCAGCAGCAGTGCTGTTTGAAGACCACTGTGAATGACCAATCTCCTGAGGAATGTGATCCTTCATCTCAACTCTGAAGGACTTCAGGAAAATGCTGTCCAGCTCCAGAGAAAGCACTGATCTGAGGAGGGATGTATCGTATGATTCCCCAATTGGATCTATAGTAAATGTTGGCCTTCCCTAATGTGAGGTTGGGAGGGAGGGAGGAAGGAAGGCAAACTGGAACTCAAAATGTAACCAAAAAAAAGAAAGAAAAACAAAATCTTTGTTATAAGAGAGGGGTTACTCTTGAGGTAGGAGGCAGCCTGAGAAATGTAGGTGGGATACACATCTGTAATCGAGGTATAAACAATATTTGTTGGAAAGCCAGGAAGGTTTTCATTACATTTTTGTTTCCATTTATTATTTCTGAATAAACGGGTAACTCCCTTAATGGAGTACAGGGACTCAGACACATGTGAGCCCTTTTATGCTGCGTCCATTCACATTTCCTGCCTTGTTCTCCATTGGCCAGGTGCACCCTCCCACACTGCCCCTGTCATGTGCCCCTCAAACAGCTTGTCAAGCATGGGTGCACTCTGCTAACCCCCTACCTGATCAGAGACCTGGTTCTGCTAGATCACAGCTCTGATTAGAACAAGTTGCCTCCGACTTTCATTCTGCTATAACCTTAATCCTGTGCAAACAAAATTCCTCCCATTGTTTCCCTACATAGGTGATAGAAAAACAAAAGGTATGAATAAAAATGTATTTAAAATGATCAAAAGATATATTTGCTATTTTGATCTCTGATGTAAGATTGTTAGGGATTTAGATTTTTTTTTTCTC
>JAQQSV010000796.1:20236-46819 GCA_028646515.1 Pseudochirops corinnae
AACTACTGACCTGGAAAACAGATCCAGGAGAGACAACTTAAAAATTATTGGACTACCAGAAAGCCATGATCAAAAAATGAACTTAGAAAGCATCTTTCAAGAAATTCTCAAGGAAAATTGCCCTGATATTCTAGAACCAGAGGTCAAAATAGAACTTGAAAGAATTCACCGATCACCTCTTGGAAAAGATCCCCAAAAGAAAACTCCTAGAAATATTATAGCCAGGTTCCGGAATCCCCAGACCGAGGAGAAGGTATTGAAAGCTTCCAGGAAGAAACAATTTGAATATTGTAGAAACACAATTAGGATAACCCAGGATCTAGCAGCTTCTATATTAAGGGATCGAAGGGCCTGGAATGAGATATTCTGGAGATCAAGGGAGCTTGGATTAAAATCAAAAATCACCTACCCAGCAAAATTGAGTATAGTGTTCCAGGGGAAAATATGGTCATTCAGTGAGGTGGAGGACTTTCACTTAGCACAGTGACAGGCACATAGTAAACACTTAGTAAATGCTTTATCTTTCTGGCTAGCTAGCATCTGTCTATCCAGGGGAATCCTGAGGTGATCAAAGAAATGCATTAGTATAAAAACAATGGTGGCAGACAACTGATTCTGGTAGAACTGGAGAGGCTGAAATGAGGATATTACAAGGAGGATTTAGGAATAGAAAACAATGATTCTGTAGGAAGACAATGACATGCATAAGTGAAATTCATCTCATCAAATATTGTTAAGTGCCACAACATGGTGCTCAGTGTTGGGAATATAAAGATGCAGTGGATACTCCATAAGGGGAAATGGAGGACAAAAACACAAATTATGATTCAAGAGAGAGTGAGAAGTGTTAGAGGACTGGGTTCGAATATCAATTGTGAAACCTTGGCAATTCACCTTTCTCAGCCCCAGTTTTCTCAACTGTAAAATGAGGGGATTGATAATTGGGGGAGCTTCTAGAAGAGAACAGTCAGAATGGTAAAGAGCCTTGAATCCTTGCCATATAAGGGTCATTTGAAGGAGATGGGGATGGTTAGACTGGGGAAGAGAAGACTCTGGGTTACATATATGATTAGCAGTGGTCAAGGGCTACCACATGGAAGAGGGATTGGACTTGTTCTATTTGATTCCCAAGAGGCAGAGAATAATCCAAGAAAATTAAATAGAAGTTCAAAGAGAGAAATTTAGGATTGACATCAGGAAAAACTTTCCTAACAATTCAAGCTATCTTGAAATGGAATGAATTACAATTCATTAGCACTCCCTCAACACCCTCCCTGAATCCCATGGCTATGCAACCACTCTTAATGGTAGATGTCTCTTCCCACACTCCCAGAGCCCAGGGTGCTGACCTCACTGAGCAACTAGGATGCTCTAATAAGCTAAAAGTTAGGCAACCTGCCTCTGTGTATGCCACTTTAGGTGTATTGGTAAACCTTACTGTGACTGTTTCCTCATCTCTAATAATCCCTGCCCCCTCCCTGCTGTATGAGGAAGTTGGGAGGAATCACTGAATAGTCTCCACAAAGAATTTAGTACTGAAGGGGTGAGGGGAGGGAATGGCCAAGGTCACAGACCTAGAGCTTAGAGCTGGAGCTCAGAGGCCCATTTGGTCTGATCTCTCATGTTAAAGATGAGGAAACTGAAGCATAAGAAGGTTAATGGTTTGCCCGAGGTCATACAGGTCGTGACAAAGATAGGATCTGAGCCCAGCTTCTCTGATTTTAGGAGAAAGGTACTGCTCCCATATAGGATACTGGTGATAAGAAATAGCTACCTAATTCTCTTCCTACTCTGTCAACCATTTCTTTGTCACCATCCTGGCTTTTCTTAGATTATAGGCCCCCATTATCTTGCTACCTGGAAAGTTTAGAGAATTCTCCTCCAATATGAGACTCACCTCTGACCTCTGGCTATTCTAAAGCTAGACAGTAGGGAACAAGGCTTCCATGATAGACAGTGGGGAAGCACTGAACCTCTCTCCTCGCCATCCACCCCACACCCCTGTCTCAAACAACAGCTGGTTTTTTGCCAGGAATAAGAATGTATACTTATTTGAGCAGGGAATTTATGGAGCCTCCAAAGGGTTTTGAATAGAAGAGTGATGTGGTGAAGGAAGGGCTAAAGAATGATGGGACTAGAAGCAAAACAAAACAAAAAGCAATTAGGAAACTGTTTTAGTTATCTAGACAAGAAGATGAGGTCCTGAGCTAGGGTCATTGCAAAGGGAATGGAAAAGAGGGAACAAAAGTGATAATTATTGAAATAGAATCAGGAGGACTTTGCAACTGATTGGAAAAGGAGAGCTGTGAGGACAGAGGGAAAAGGAAAGGACTATGAATGGAAGTCTCCATTCCTCTACCAATTTCCTGCCTCCATAATCTCCCCAGTCCTGGAATGACTTCTTGCTTAAACTTTGTTGACCCTTCAACCATGTGATGCAGGAATCCTAATCACTGCTCCTGTAATACAGGTGTCCTCTTAGAGGGAATCCAGGCTTTCAGTGAGCTACAATGGGCCTTATTTGAGCATAGAGCACTTTAGAAAGGCCTAAAGAGAGAAGTACATATTTACCTAAGCCTGTGATGCTTGCAAAGCAATTACTGGAAGCTGAGAGGTCCTTTCAGTAGCATTCCTCCCTCAGACATAGGTGACTCATTCTTATCTGGGCTGTGTAGGTCTTGGTAATTGCTAGGTATCTTGTCAGCCTGCCTACTCAATGGATTTAGTATCAGAATCACAGCATTGCAAAGGACCCCAGAGACCTTCCTGTTCAATGATGTTAAATAGAATTGTGGGCAGTGCTCTTTTTGCTTTTTCCAACTGTCTGTCTAAGGTAGCCATTGCCACAAGTCAGAATCAGGGAAGCCTTTAGTCATGGGAACACATTAGCCACAATATACAGTTTCTGTATGAGATGAAACCTTTACCTCAGTTATAGGGACGATCACTGATTGTAGGATTCAAGACCAGTTTTAGAGGTTAATTGACTATTAGCTCTACCACCACCTTAGCAAATCCTATCCCCAAATTCCCAACCCTATACACTTTAATTCTTCCTACCTAGAAAAACACTTCAACCTCTTTCACAGGTTATTTTTAAGGAAAAAAAACATGATGTATTCAATTCAATTTAACAAACACTTTTTAAAAAATCTCTTATGTCCTACATACCATGCTAGGTGCTGGGGATGCAAAGACAAAAATGAAAATAATTCTTGTCTTCAAGGAGCTTATATTATACTGGAAAGAAACAACATGTAAACATATGTACAGAGAAGCAGTACAAAAATATATGCCTAGTAAAGGCAAAGCAATTTGTGGGGAGGAAAACCCTAACAACTGAGGGAATCAGGAAAAGTCTAATATCAGAGGTGCCTCTTAAACTCAACTTTAAAGAGATCTAGATTCTAAAAAGTAGAAAGGAGGAGGGAAAGTATTCCAAGCAGGGAGGATGGCCGCTAAACAAGTGGAAAGACCTGTTTACAATGAGTGCTAAGAATAGAATATCATATAATGAGCTTTCTTTATCTACAGCAAGTGTTCTTCAACTGGGGTGCAAGGACCCAGAAGGAATTTGTGCATAGCTTTTAGGGAGCTAGGTTTCCCAGTGGTCAGAGCACTGAATCAGGAAGGTTCATCTTCACGAATTCAAATTCAGTCTCAGATACTTCTTAGCTGTGTGACACTGGACAAGTCACTTAACCCTATTTGCTTCAGCTTCCTTCTCTGTAAAATGAGATGGAGAAGGAAATGGATAACCACTGCAGTATCTTTAGCAAGAAAATCACCAAAATGTGATCGTGAAGAGTCAGACATGACTTAAACAACTCAACAACAATTCAGAGAATCCATGAACTTAGATGGGGAAAAAATAGCTTCTTTATTTTCACTTCTTTCTAACTGAAAGTTTGCATTTTCTCCTATTATGAATTTTTTTTAAATAACATTATTCTGAGGAAGGGTCCGTAGGCTTTACCAAAATGCCAAAGGAGTCCATGAAACAACAAAATTAAGAATCTCTGGTCTAAAGTAACCCCTGAAAACCAATGGGAAACATTTTCTGAGAAGATGTTTAAGGCCATTGAGATTTCACCTATTTGAAGAAGAAACCAATGATCTCTTAAGAGTTAAAGTTAATGATATTTTTTTCAGTCTTCATCCTTCATCAGAGAGGTTACTCCCTGAAGCCTATGACACTGTTGATCACCCTCTCCCCCTGGATCCTCTTTCCTCCTTAGGCTTTCATGACTGCTCTTTCTGGTTTTCTTCCTCCCTGCTGGAGAACCCTTCAGTCTTCTTTGCTGAATCTTCAACTATGGCATGCCCACTAACCCTAGGTATCCCCCAAGGCTTTGTCCTGGGTCTTCTTTTCCTCTCCCTCTATATTATTTTACTTGGTGATCCCAAACTTTCCATGGGTTTAATTATCATCTCAAAGCCAAAAATTCCCAGGTCTCTATTTCCAGCCCTGACTTTCAGTCTTAAATCACCAAGTACCCATTGAACATTTTGAACTAGATATATCCCATAGGTATCTCAAACTCAGCATATCTAAAACAGAATTTGTCATCTTTTCCCTAAAACTTTTTCTTCTTCATAACTCCCTATTACGTCAAGAACATTATCATCCTCCCAGTCATCCAGACTCATATATCCAATATATCCATATATCCAATCTGTTTTCAAGTCTTTTCCTTTTTAACTTCAAGACATCTTAACTATGCATACCCCTCTCTCCACTCACATAACCACCATCCCGGTCAAGGCCCTAAGCATCTCATCCCTGGAATACTGTCTCCTACTTGAATTCCCTACTTCATCTCTCATCCCTTCAATCCATTTTCCACTAAGCTGATAAAGTAATTTTCCTAATGTGTGGTCAGAGTATTTCAGCTTCAGCTTCAATATTTGACTTTCCAGTGAATAGCCTGAATTAATTTCTTTAAGTATGTCCAAGGGACTCTCAAAAGTCTTTTCCAGCATCACAATTCTGCGGCATTTTTTTTTTCCTCGTAGTCCACCTCTCACAGCCATACATTGCTACTGGAAAACCATACATAGCTTTGACTATATGGACCTTTGTCAGTAAGGTGATGTCTCTGCTTTTTAGTATGCAGTTCAGATTTGCCATAGCTTTCCTTCCAAGGAGCAAGTGTCTTTTAATTTCATGGCTACAGTCACCATCTACAGTGATCTTTGAGACCAAGAAGCTTAAATCAGACACTGCTTCCATTTCTTCTCCCTCTGTGTGCCAGGTAGGATCTACCAAGGCAAATAAGAATTGTTCTACAATTAATAACCTCATAGAGTTGTCTGGAGCACTGAGATTTATCTAGAGGTCACAATGACAGAGGTAGGAGATATACAGATATCAATAATGATAGATAAACATAGAAAGATATATGTGTATATGTATATGTATGTGTATGTTTTATATTCAGAAAGAGAGAGATACACCATATGGTCAAGGGGTCTCTGCATACACACACGCACAATACATACATACATGTACATACATACACATAAACGTATATATGTGCACTGCATTGCATACATGTGGATTGTTACATGTGCACATAAACAACATACATAAAACTCGTAATCTATATCATAATATACATATATTCTAACATAAATTATTTATTAAAGAACCCATATAGGCAGCATAATATAGTGGGAAAAACATTAGACCAACCGTTATAAAATCACAAGGTCAGACTGACTCACTGGTTCTCAGACTTTTTGGCCTCAGGTATCCTTAGTTCTTAAACTTTTAGTAAAAATTCCCTCCCAAAGAGCGTTGGTTTATATGGGTTATATCGATTTACATTTGCAGCATTAGAATCGAAACTGGATTAGCATTATTATAAAAATAGTCTTAACCTCACTGACTCCCTGAAAGGGTCTTAGGAGACCCCCCCAGGGGTTCCTGGACCACACTTTGAGAAAAGAACTAGACTATCTCTGGGGTCCCTGCATTTCTAAAATTCTATGACCATCTAGTTATAAATCCATCAAAATTATGACATTGAACCAACATGGGCAATCAAACGAAGGGTACAAGCATGAGCAAATGAAGGAGCCAGAAGTACCAGCTGTCTTATTGTTTTCTCTTAGGATTTGCAGCTGCGCTGCAGGGAGTTCATGGTACGGACCACTCACCTCTGGAATTTGTTTTTCCTCTTTGTCCAGTGCATGCCAGGTTTGCTGGCCTTTAAGAAGTTCAGTCTTCGATATAGACCTCCTGGTGGTTATGAGTCAGAATGACCTGGGTTGAGGTGACATGGTATGTAAAGTAACTAAGTGGGGGGGGAGGGGGAGGGAGAGGGAGTTTTGTGTCTGTGTCCTAAGGCTCCCCTGTGGCTATTTTTTACAAATCAAAGCAAATCCTCAGATGGGGTCACTTGTAGTGGGAAGGTTTACTCTTCTCAGGTTAAGTTGGAGGGAGGCATTCTGACATGGTAAGAATTTTCAGATGATCCCTTAAGATAGGAATACAATATAGGGTTATGCTAACAGAATTCAGAAAATAGGGTACCTCAATTATTTTATGGGAGGGATGGAGGAAGGAAGTAAAGGTCTGTTGAGCTTCTGTGACTGTTGATGTGGAACAAGTAGCAACCAGCAACCTTTAGGGATAAGCTTTTTCTTCTTTCTTTTTTTTAACTCTTGTGTTGCATTGAATACTTAAGAATGGGATAAAGAAATGTTCCAGTCCCTGGACAGGGACATTTAGGAATATTGAGTCAGGGGGTATGACCAGAAACTTCAGTTTAAGTTTTGCTTGATTGTAATTATGTAATACAGGGTTTCTGCATTTTTCTTTTGTGTGTGTGGGGGGGAGTGGGGGCATTCGATGGAAAGGGAAAATGAATGATTAATTAATTAAAGCAAAATTTTTAAAATTATAAATGTTAAAAAACCAATATATATATGTATTCCTAAAAGCAAGAAAGAGCCGCTAGAGCTTCTTGATAATGAATAATGGCATGGCCTCAGCTGTACCGTATAAATAAATATAAGTTTGATAGGTATGTGGAGGATGGATAGGAAGTATAGAGACTGCAGATAGGGAGATAAATTTGGGAACTATTGCAGTAGTCCTAGTGAAAGGTTATGAGTGCCAACATCCCTGACAAATGCTCAACCAAATTCTTGATGGACACTGGTAAGTAGTCTCTTCCAACCCTACTCTATTTTTTAAAAATTGCACTTTTTTCATTAGAGAGAGGGAGGAGGAGGAGGAGGAGGAAAATGAAAAGGAGGAGGAGAAGGAGGAAGAGGAACAGGAGGAGGAGGAGGAGGAGGAAGAGGAAGGAAGGAAGGAAGAAAGGAAGGAAGGAAGGAAGGAAGAAAGGAAGGAAGAACAAAAGATATTAACTAGGTGACCTTTAATAAATAATACCTAAAAACCAAATATTACCACCCATCATTACATTTTTGTTTCCTTTATCAAATAGCACAAATGTTTTTATACTTTGAGTACCAGTTGGGAATATGCCCTCTGTTAAATAAAAAGAACAAAATTATTACAAGATTTTTTCAGCTAATAAAATAGTTTACTATATAAAATATCCTCTCAAAAAATGGAAAAATACAAATACAGAATCATATAGATCTCATAATTGGAAATGATCTTACAATTTAGCCAACCTCTACTTGAACCCTTCTTGTGACAGAGAAACAATTTCCTCACAGAGCAGTCCACTCCACTGTTGGACAGCTCTAATTATTAGAATTTTTTTTCTTATTATTAAACCAAAATCAGCCTCCCTGGAGCTTTTCCCCCTTGGCTGCAGTTCTAGCCTCTGAAACAAAGTAGATTCAGTGTTGATTCTGACACTTAGGGTCTGTAAACAAGTTGTTTATATTTCTCTGAGCCTCAATCTTCTTATCTAGAAAACAAGTATAATGGGCACCCTATGTGCTTTGTTTTTGTGGCAGGAAGAAGAGGAGGAGGAGGAGGAGGAGGAAGGGGAGGAAGAAGAGACTTTATGGGTGTACAGAAGTCCTGGGGAGGAACTTCCTTTGCATATGTAGCTAGGTAGCTTCTTTGTAATTTATAGTCTTACAGCCCTGCCTAGAACCCTGAAGGTTTAAGTGACATGTATAGGGTCACACAGCTAATATGTATCAGAGGTAAAACTTGAATTCTGGTCTTCCTTGACTCTGAGGTCATCTCTCTAATCCTCCATGCCACCCTATCTCTCAATCGTCATTATCACCAGTCGTCATCATTGTCTCATCATCATCATCTCTTCTACATGGCAACCTTTTAAACATTTAGAGAAAGTTTCATATTCTTTTCTTCTCCAGGCTAATTATTTCTAATTTCTTCAACTGTTTCTAAAACAAATGAGAAATATGTTTTAGTAGAATCATTGTCTGCAGCTTGTTATCAATATGGGATTGAACAGGGAGCAAGGTGTAGCAGCAATTTTTGCAGCAGGAGATCCAATTCTGAGTCCTGGGCATGAGCCTCTGGGTCAGTTTTCATTGATCGAGGTCTCTGCCTGGAATGTTGTAATAGTAATGAAATTTGAAGATCGCTTTGTATTGCTAAAATAACAGGGACTTATTTCATTACCATCACACATGTAGAGGCTGGTGGGAAAGAAATGCTGAGACAGTTCTTTAAAAATGAATCTCTTCTAGTATAAGTTGGTAAGACTTTTATCTTGTTGGAGTTCTTTCTTTTTTGTACTTCTGATTCAACTGTAATTGCCCTAAATCGGGTATATAATTCCTCTTTTGGAGAACTGTTGAGCGTTAGGGGGTATTGGAATGGGTACCTTCTCTGCCATCTTGTTGGTTGGATTTGTTTTTACCTAAATGCAATAATTTACATTTATCCCAGCTGAATTCCATTTGTTGATTTGAGCCTATCTTATAAAACCCAATTCTGTCATTCAGAGTTTTTCCTCTTCTTACTGTGTTTCATTTGTCTTTGCATTCCTAGTTTCTAACACAGTGCCCAGCATTTAATAAATAGTAGGCACTTAATAAATTCTTGTTGATTGATTGACCTGCAGATTTGATAAGCATGCCAAGTCTGCAATATTCAAGTAGCTAATCCAAGTTGCTAACACCTTTCCTAGAGAAAAGATGAGTTGCTAGGAGAAATAAAAGCTTTTGTACTTGAACACTTAAAAAACCCTGAATAATCCCTTTTAAAAGTCCACAAAAGATCCTCTCCCCTTGCCTTGAGAAACAGGAAATTTAAGCAATAATTTTATTGCCTCTTTCCACTTATGTGCTATAATATAATCATTCCTAGAAGCTTCTTTCATCCTCTTCTAATTTCTGATTTTCTTTGAGCACTCCCTAAAATGCTGTTTCTGTGGAAGAAACATGGTACACAAGAAGGTTGGGACATTTGTATTTGTGTATGTTTTTAATGTGCTTGATCCTGTTCTGAGAATCATTTTCTGGATGATTTTTAAAAAGATTAATTAATCAATATTCCTTAGGTATGGTTGTTAACCCAGCTATAAATTCACTTAATTGTAGCAACCTCTGTCCACACCACAAGGATAGATGCTCAGAATTTTCTTCAAATGCCTTGCTGAAATCAAGATATAGTGAAAAAAGCCCAGGACTTAGAGTCAGAAGAATGCAAATTAAATTCTAGCTTTGAACATGGGCAAATTACTTCATTTTTTTTGTGAACTTCAGTTTCTGTATCAGACAACATCTTGACATGTTCCAGAATGTTGTCTCTATCATTTCTAAAATCCCCATTTTGAAAATTAGGACATTGTCCCATTTCCAGTGTTCTGATACCTCTACTAGTCTCTACAATTTCTGGCAATTACTATATTAGTGGCTCTACTATCACTTCTACAAGTTCTTTCAACACTTTGGGATTTAAATATAGATTTTTAATTACCTATAATTTTGTTGATGTAGGTGCTTCCTCCACCTATGCAGATTTCAACCTCTCTATATACTGATTGCTCTACTTCTTGCTCCTGGGC
Source organism: Pseudochirops corinnae (assembly GCA_028646515.1). Lineage (NCBI taxonomy): Eukaryota > Metazoa > Chordata > Mammalia > Diprotodontia > Pseudocheiridae > Pseudochirops > Pseudochirops corinnae. The sequence goes on from JAQQSV010000796.1 coordinate 30,214, forward strand.
ACCTCCCTCTATTATTCTACCCTCTCCATGGTTTTCAAGATTCCCTGGGGAGAAGGGAGCCCAGTCGGCAGGCAAGGTTCCCTTCCCTCAATTTTATTCAGGGCCATTACTTTTAACATTCTATCACTATGCCTTCTCTCTCAAGGTTTATTCATCACCGGTCAACTAAATGATTGCGGTCTTTCCCACACTGGTTAAAGACTCTTACACTGTGATGTAATGTTTCAGTAGAAGAAACTTTGAGTAGCTCTATTAAAGCAAGACAAAGGTCTCGCTTGACTTATCAGAGAACCTGCCACTTTGATTGTTTGGGAGGCCAAACAAAGTTAATCAATGCCTAGAGCATTTGAATTAATCTTTGTTAAATAAATCTGTGCTGATATTCCTGTTACACAGTCTGATAGAAAGAGTACTGAGTTAGAATGGAAACCATTTCCAGATAACTGTGAGGTTTTAGACAAGTCACCTAATCTCTTAAATTTTTAGTGTCCTATCTATGAATTGGGAAATAATAACACATATTTTATAGAAGTAAACACATTTTGAATTATTGGAAGGGAAATGTTCAATCAATAAAAAAAAAGTCAGTATCCTTTGCCTTAACTACTACTACTAAGAACAGAAGATCTTCTACCACCAATCTGGCCAGATCTTCTCCAGTGTGGTTTCAGGTCCTTATAACTCTTTAAGTTTAAGATTAGTCTTTAAATTTAATCATAGGCCTCAAGGCTCTTACCAGCAGAGCCCACCAAGACTTAATTAACTTTCCTTCCCTTATGTTTCCCAGGCCCTACTGAGAATAGTCCAAGGTTTTGTTTTGTCCAGTGATTTTGTCAGCATGGTCTAACATTTCCCTGAATCCCATTCCACTAATGCTAGTTCAATGTAATACATTGAAAGGGACCAATAATCCAAACTATACTTCACACATCTGTTTATTGTCCTTATCTAATAAACAACAAAACCCATCCTTTACTATGATAGGCACTTATGTCCTGATTTTAGGATTTAGTTTTGTGATAGATATGTATATAAACTTCAAATTTAACCCAAGAGTTTCAATATGCTGGCTCACTTATCCTTGATTATATTATGGATTATCAAGGATAGAACTCTTGTTAATTATGTATAAAGCTTTGCACATTTGTGTTGATATGCCTTTTAAAGTTTACAAATCATTTTCCTGAGGTTATTCAGGTAGTACAAAAATGTATTGTCATCCTCATCTTGCATATGAAGAAACTAACATTAAGGGATGTGTAATATATGCTCCCCCAGGACAGGGACTATTTGATTTTTGTATTTATATATCCCCAGTGCCTAGTATAGTACCTGGCACAGCATGCTCTTAATAAATGGTTATTGGCTAACATTCCACTCAGTACAGATTTAATGGATTTTTTTAAAGGGATTTTTTTTCAAATGATGGTGGCTCTTGGCACTTGGGTGGAGGAGTAGGAGAAAGGGGAGAGAAGTGAAGGGTAAGTCATAATGATATAGTGGGTGCTTTGCAGGAATATTTAATAAGTAATACTTGTTAGCAGCCAACTCTGGCTAACTGATCAAGGATTTGATTGCTAAGTGTTGAGCCTGTCCTGGAAATAATGGGGCAGTGAAATCAGATGCTGGCCCAGAGAAGTAACCTATTCTCCACAGAGCTAAGGGAAAATCAGAAGTAAGAATGTTGGACCATACTGATTGGCATGCACATTTTGAAGGCTGAAGTTGGTTCTTGTGTTAAATTGTTTTCTGTCCTCCTCCAGGCATTGGAAGGTACATGTTAGCGTTTGTAGCAAATTTTTGTTGGATTATTTTATCTGCTTTAATGGTCAATGTATCATACAATCAGTTGTGATCCAAGAGCTTTTAATGTCTCATTAACTGCAAATGTATATTGCTAATTTTATAAGTCTAATTTATTGAAAAGGCAAGATAAGTAGTGATTCCTGACTATTCCCATTGATGCCCAGTGAGTGAAGACCCCAGATAGTGAAATATTGATTGAATCAGTCAATGAACAAACTTTATTAAGCATCTATTCTATGCCACAGTACTCCATACCCTGTCCAAGGATACAAATAAAAAAATAAAGACAGTCCCTGCCCTCAAGGAGTTTACTTCTATGGAGAAAGGAGGAGGGGAAGAGATAGAGCATACGTATACAGCAGTAAATACCGTACGTAGGGCAGCTTAGGTTGTAGAGTGCATAGAGTCCCAGGCCTGGAGTAAGGAAGACTCATCATCCTGAGTTCACATCTGACTTCAGACACTTACTAACTTTGTGACCCTGGGGAAGTCACTTAACCCTGTTTGCCTCAGTTTCCTCATCTGTAAAATGAGCTAGAGAAGGAAATGGCAAACCACTCCAGGATCTCTGCCAAGAAAACCCAAATGCAGTCACAAAGAGTCAGTCACAACTGAAAATGACTGAACAGCCCAAATACAGCATATATACAAAGCAAATACAAAATGATGGAGGTGGGACACTAAGAACTAGGAAATCAGAGAAAGCTTCTCAGAGAAGGTGACATTCGAAGGGAACTAGGAAGTTCAAGTGGCCAAGAGGAGGCGATGCATTCCAACCCAGGTAAAACCTTGGAAACAGGAGATGAAATACTGCATACCGGGAAGAGTTGAGTAGGCTAGTTTGGCTGGAATGTAGCACGTGTGAGGGGGAGTAATGTGACATCAATCTGTAAAGATAGGTCGGGGCCAGATTGTGCAGGATTTTAAATGCCAGACCAAGTTTATATTTTATTGGGGTGGCTAGGTGACGCAGTGAATAGAGCACCACCCCTGGAATCAGGAGGACCTGAGTTCAAATGCGACCTCAGACACATAACACTTACTAGCCGTGTAACCTTGGGCAAGTCACTTAACCCCAATTGCCCTGCCCTCCCCCCTCCAAAAAGCAAAAAAACAAAAAAAAAGGAACAAGTTTATATTTTATCCTAAAGCAATAAAGAACCAAAGGAGTTTCTTGAGCAAGGGTGTGCCTGGTCACACCTGTGCTTTAGGAATATTAATTTGGCAGATGTGCAGAACAAGAACTGAAGAGAGGGGAGGGTGGCTGCAGGGAGACCAGTTGGGAGGCTGTTTGCCTAGTAAAGGTGATAAGGGAGGAAGGTATGAAATAGCTTGGTTGTGATTTGAGTGGTGAGAAAGGGACAAATAAGGCAGCTAGGTGGCACAGAAGATAGAGTGCTGAGCTTGGAATCAGGAAGACTCAATCTTCATGAGTTCAAATCCAGCCTCAGACACCAGCTGTGTGACCCTTGGCAAATCATTTAATCCTGTTTGCCTCAGTTTCCTCATCTGTAAAATGAGCCGAAGGACATGGCAAACTACTCCAGTATCTTAGCCAAGAAAACCCCAAAAGGGGTCATAAAGAGTTGGACGTGACTGAAATGATTGAACAATAAAAACAACAGCATAGTGGAAAGAACTCTGGCACCAGAGTTTGAGGACATAGATTCAAACCCTGCTTCTGATGCTCAGTCAGTTAAAAAAAAATCCACATTTATTGAGCACCTATCATGTGCCAGGAACCATGTTAAATGCTGGGATACAGAGAAAGGTTAAAAGACAGTTGCTGCTCTCAAGGAGTTAATGATGAAATGAGGCAGAAAACAAATAAGCTATATCCAGGTTACATTGGAAATAATCAAGAGAGAGGAAGCACTAGAATTAAGGCTCGGGGCAGTAGAAAAGGCTTCCTGTAAAAAGTGGATTTGAATCTGGGACTTGAAAGAAGCTAGGTGCAAAGATGAAGGAGAACATTCCAGGCATGGGGGACAGCCAATGAAAGAGTCAGAATATGGAGCATCTTGTTTGAGGAACAGCCAGGAGCCAGTGTCACTGGATTAAAGAGTATATGACATTTTGGGAGAAAAATGTAAGCAGACCAGAAAGGTGGGCGCAGGGAAGTAGGAAGGTACAAGTTATGAAGGGCTTTGAACAACAGAGGACTTAATATTTGATCCCAGAGGTAAGAGGGAGCCTTTGAAGTTTACTGAGGGATTGTATGTGTGTATACTCGGGGTTTTTTTTTTGCTTTTTTTGCTTTTTTTTTTTTTAGAGGGGGGAAGGCAAGGCAATTGGGGTTATTTAAAGGTTCAAACTTCAGAAGAAACAGAAAGGTTCAAGGGCACAAGTAGAGGTTTTAGGAGAAGGCAAGGATGCTGTCTACACTGTCTAATTTATCTTTATAGTCCTTCCTACCCCAACAATTTATCCCCATGTATATTTTTTCTCAGTTACATGTTAGTATTTTTATAAAAAGGATTATATTGACCAATAGATTTGCTTCTCTGATAATCACTAAGCCAATCAACTGAATCCAGTTAATTCAGCCAAGTTGACTACTTAAAAAAAATAATTGGCATCTGATTTGCCACAGGTTATATATGCAAACTAGGTGGAACTTTATAATCTGGATTATTTCATTATCTTGGAACCTGCCATGCAGGCTTTTCTTCATCTTTAGCTACCTACAGTATATCTCTACTTGGATATCCCACCATCACCTAAAAATTTCAACTCATCCAAAACTGAGCATTTTACTGTTACCCCCAAACCTACTTTTCTTTTGTCTTCACTTTCTGCCAGTAGCTACTCTGTTAACCAATCCTCTCATGTTCAAAATCTTGCTGTTATCTTTTACACATCCCTCTTCCCTACTTCACATAAGTAATTGGTTACCAAGCTCTTTTGATTCCAATTCTGAAACATCCCTTCTATCTTTCTCTTCTATATTCTCATAATCACCATACTGCTATAGACCCACCTGGACAACTGCCTTAACCTTGGAACAGATTTTCTAACTTCAACCCCAGTGATTTTTAAAAAATTTATTTACTCTTGGTTTACAACATTCAGATCCACAAGTTTTTGAGTTCTGAATTTTCTCACCCTGCCTCTCCTCCCCTATTGTCTCTATGGCGGCATGCAATGTGATATAGGTTCTACAAATGCTTTCACATTAAACAGTAGTCAACTTGTAAAGAAGAATTATAACCAATGGAATGAACGACGAGAAAGAAGAAACAAAACAAAAAAGAGAGAGAGGAAGTAGTTTGCTTCAGTCTGCATTCAGACTCCATAATTCTTTCTCTGGATATGGATAGCCTTTTCCATCATGAGTCTTTTGGAATTGTCTTATAGCCTTGCATTGCTGAGAGGAGCCCAGTCTATCAAAGTTAGTCCTCACATATACGCTGTGTCTGTAATTGTGTACAAAGTTCTCCTGGTTCTGCTCCCCTTACTTCGCATCAATTTAGATAAGTCCTTCAGGTTATTATGAAGTCTGTCTGCTTCTCATTTCTTATAGCACAATAGTATTCCATTGCATTCATATACCACAACTTGTTTAGCCATTCCCCAATTGAAGGACATCCCCTTGATTTCCAATTCTTTACAACAACAAAAAGAGCTGCTATAAATATTTTTATACATAAGAGTCCTTTTCCCACTTGTATGATCTCTTTAACCCCAGTAATTTTAAACAATCATTCACATGGGCTGCTCTGCATAGATCTGGCCAACATGCTTCTCTAACTCTAATCCCTTGGATCCCTGTTGCCTACCAAATTCAAACTCCTTTGCCTGACTCTCAAGGTTGTCCGCAAAATGTGACAACATTCTACCCTTCCGGCTTTATCTCATTTTAGTCCTGTCTACATACTCTACAAGAAGACTGGCTTGTTTGCAATCATCCTGTATGTTCTCCCCTATAATACCTTTGCTCACATGATTCCCTGTGCCTGAAATGTCTCCCCTTTCCAACTGCTGGATTCCTCTTTTTGTTGGGAGAGCGGGAGTTATTGGAGGGGTGAGGTCTGACCACAGGTTATTCTGACCCCAATTCTCTATCCATTATGATAGAGTCTCTGATTCTCTATTCACTATGACATGCTGCTTCTCTGTTGAATTCTCCCCCATCCTTTATAACTCAATTCATGTGCCACCTTCCCTTCAGGAACAAAGCCTTGATTCTCCTAGTTGATAATGATTTGGCCCTGGCATAACTTTGTAGCTTTCTTATACACTTACTATGTATCATTTTGTAGAGGAGTTATTTGTGTATATGCAGTATCCTCCTACTAGATACTAAACTCCACAAAAGTAAGGACCATGTGTTATCTGGGAGTAATAGCTGTTTATTGGAGGAAGGTACTATTCTAAGAGTCAGAGAACCTGAATTCAAATCCCACCTAGATACTAGCTGTATGATCCTGGGCAAGTCATTTCATCTCTTCAAACCTTAGTTTTCTCATCTGTAGATAATACTTGCATGGCCTGCTTCACAGGACTATCTAGGAGGTAAGCATTTTGCACTCAGAGTTTTGATTATCACAGTTCAACTAGCTGAGACCACATGGGCTAACAACTGACCAATCCCTCTCCTCTGGCTGCTCTTGTGGTTTACTATGGGTTCACTACTGTAGGGTTACTGTCTTCTCTGTTGGAGAACTGAGCCCCACAGTTCTTTCATTTCATGCCCATCTCAGATTCCTGAGTAACAATTCTATTTTTGGCTCAAGGCTAAGGAATCCTTCCCAGCAAGGTGGGATGGAGATGGGAGGCAGACAGTGGTCAGTTAAAAAAAAAAAAAAAAAAAGGTACCCAGAGTACAAACATGAATCAAGTGTGGAACAGATAGTTTTATTCCCACACAGGGAAGGGAATTCTAAGCAATACAGAATCATACAATGATTACATTCAATTAAGAGGTTATAAAATTAGGGTTATTAATTAACCATTTTACATATTGCCTCTACCAAGGTTCAGCCCAATTCATACCAAGTGAACTTTTTCCACTGTTCTCTCTCTCTCTCTCTCTCTCTCTCTCTCTCTCTCTCCCTCTCCCTCCCTCCCTCCCTCCCTCCCCCTACCCCCTTCTCTCTCTCCTTCTCCCTCTCTCCCTCTTTCTCTCTCCCTCTCCCTGCCCGCCCTCTCTCCCCTTCTCCCCCCCTTCTCTTCTCTTCCTCCTCCTCCTCCTCTCTTCCTTTTCTTCTCCCTAGCTAGAGATAGATATATAAATACACACACACACACACACACAAACACACACACACATTTACCTGTCCCTTAGTGACCCTTACCCTTTTGGCTAGCCTGTCTGCTGTCTCCCTGCCTTCCCCTATAGTCTCCTTATCCCTCTTCTCCCTCTCTCCCTTCCTCCTTTTTGGTCAGTCTGTCTTTGTTGCTGTTGAAAATATAATTGCTGTGGTGGCTATTACCCTGGTCTCTGGGTACCTGGGAAGGGGAAGATTCCAACTACCTTTCAAATCTCATAAGGCTCTGTACCAAAGGAAAGATGATACAAATGGGAGGTAACCCCATGCCAGGCATGTGCTTGCCTAAGAGGCCTTGACATGCATCCCAAGTAGTTGACTTCTCTGGATCTTATAAAGCTATCCTTATACTTCAAAGCCATCAGGAAAAAACCACTGTGCTCTCTTGCTCTCACTCTTGCTCTCTCTGTCTCTCTGTCTCTCTCTCTCAAAAGAGAGAGATATCATTCCTTAGTAAAGCCATGGAATTCCAACTCAGCAGCCAACTAAAAGACTTTTTGTCACCACACATTATGAATCCCTTAGTCATCATGGCCTACTGGAAACAGTCAGAGTTATATCTTGCTTGCTCTGAAGTGGGCAATGGACAGCAAGGAAGGCAGGCCCCTCCCCCTTCCATCATTCATTTCCAAAGCAAACCCACCCCAAACTTCCACAGCTTTCCTGGAATAGCAACTAAGCAAACTTCAGGGGGGTTGGAGGAGAGTGGAAAGGGGTCTTATACTATTGTAATTATTATTTACATTTTATATCTCTCTTAATGCTCTGTATATAGCTGGTGTTTAACAGGGTTGTTGAACTGGCTTCATTGCCTTTTTGGTTTTTTCCAGATAAGAATGGTCTACCTAATCTCAGCTGGGAAGGAACCAATCTGGGCCTCGGAGCAAAAAAGGTAACTAAAGAAGTACTCATGTACTTCATGGATGAGGACCCTGGCACCTGCTGGGAAATTTAGTGACTCCACCCTCAGCCCCTCAGGAAAAAGGAGCAAAACTCTTCCCTGGGAGAGGTGACCAGAGTACAGGCTCTCATCTCCTTAGAATTTCTCTGATTTTTCTTCTAAAGTTTTATGGAAGCTTTCATGCTTTTACATCACAATCTTTTCCCTCATGAACCCTCTGTTGTAATACAGGAAAACTATTTGGCAAAACCAACCAGTATAGCAACTCTACTATACTTGTGTGTTTACTCCATCACCTCCTCCATCTGTATTTCTATTCTCCTCCTCTCACTAAGGGAGAGTTTTGTTTTATAATCTGCCTTCTGGAATCAACAGACCAAACTGCTTGGGGCTTTTTGGTCTAGACTTCTAATTTCATTAGTATAGGGAACTCCTGGTGAGGAAACTCCTCCTACCAATCCAGATGGGCAAATCCAATGAAACTTGTGGTCTAAGAAAGCTATCTGGGAACATTGATGGCTTAAGAGACACAATACATCTAAAGGTCTTCAACCAAGACAATTCTAACTGTGAGGTCAGTTCTCTATCCCTCAATTCAATAAATTGCAGTGGTTCCCTATTACCTCTGAGATCAAATATCTGGCTTTTAAAGACCTTTATAACCTGGCTCCTTCCTATCCAGTCTTTTCTCACATCTTACTCTGGCCTCCATACTGTTTCTGGAACACATTACTCCACCTCCTGACTCTGGGTGTTTTCATTTGCTGTCCCACATGTCTGGAACTCTCTCCCTCCTCATTTCTATCTCCTGGCTTGCTTCCTTCAAGTTTCAGCTTAGATCCTGTCTTCTGCGAAAAGCCTTTCCTGGTCTTCTGTAATTCTTCCTTCTGAAATGAGGTCCAATTTATCCCACATATATCTTATCTGTATGTATGGGATGAGTGAAAACTTCTCAATTTGGGGTGGTTAACTTTTCAAATTGCTTCTGTCAATCACTTTTATGTTCCTTTGTCTGTTTTCCCGCCTTGGTGGGACCCTCCCCTTATCTTTCCTTGCTGTCCCAGTTGGGGAAGTATTTGGTGAAGTATGCCTCTCCACCTATGAGAGGGGAAACAGTCGGGGAGGGGTCTTGACTAAGTTAGGTTATAAATTCCAGTACTATCTTTTGTAACTTGCCTCTTCTCCATGATGAGTCATGGGGAAGACTGCCCTCTTCTCCAGGGGAAGAGAATAAAGTCCTGTTCTTATCCTAAGAGATCTCTGTGTTTATTTCTTTTCACTAAATTAAGGATGAAGAATATTTTTCATCCCAAATACTGTACATAGTTATTTAAGTATTGTTTCCCTATTACACTGTGATCTCCTAGAGAGGAAGGGCCATTCTTTGTCTTTCTTTTTATCTCTAGCACTTGGCACAGTTCCTGGCATGTAGTAGGTGCTTAGTAAATGCTCGTAAACATAACTTTGGCTCTAGCAATTGTCTGTGAGGTTTTTTTTACTACAATTATTTGGGTTAAAAATGCTTTACAAGGGTATCCATGTAGTAAAATAAATGAAACCTTCATCCTTATCCTTTTCTTCCTCCATATTTTGTGACAAATATCTATTACTGAATCACAGTCAGCACTGTATCAATCAACAATCATTTATTAAGCACTATTTGCCATATATGCTGCCATTATCTGTACTTGAAATTAAGTTACTTTCTAATTAGGGAGACAAGTATTTACAAAAAATATTTACGGCATAAACATAAAGTTAATACAAATCTATAAAAAGTAGCTAAGAATAAGGTAGTTTGGAATAAAGGACAATCCTTTAAGGATTTGCAGTGTATTTTACAAATATTATCTCATTTGATCTTCACAGTAACCCATAAGGTAGATACTATTATTATCCCTATTTTATAGATGAGGGGCCTGAAGCCATTTGAATTCGGGTCTTCCTGACTCTATGCCCAGTATTCTCTGCAAAACCTACCTGCCTAAAGTTCCATCAGATGGGAAGAACAGAAAAGGCTTAATGATACCTGGGCTTTATCTTAGACCATTGTGTTGTTGAGAATAGCTAAGTCATTCGCCATTCATAGAACCTTAATGATGCTTCTGTGTACAGTGTTCTCCTGACTCTGTTCACTTCACTTTTTATCATTTTATTTAAGTCTTTCCAGGTTTTTCTGAAATCATCCTGTTTGTCATTTCTTATAGCCCAATAATATTTCATTACAATCATATACCATAGCTTGTTTATCCATTTCCCAATTAATGGGCATCCCCTCAATTTCCAGTTCTTAGTCACCACAAACAAAGCTGTTATAAATAAATATTTTTGTACAGAGCTGCTATAAATACTTTTGTACAGATAAGTCCTTTCCCCACCTTTTTTGGATGTCTTTGGGATATAGACCTAGCAGTGGAATTGCTGGATCAAAGGGTATGCACAATTTTATAACCCTTTGGACGTAGTTCCAGATGGCTCTCCAAAATGATTGGATCAATTCATAACTCCACTAACAGTACATTAGTATCCTAGTTTTCCCACATCCCCTCCAAAGTCTACTTTTTGTATATTAGCCAATCTGATAGGTATGAGGTGGTACCCCAGAGTTGTTTTAATTTACATTTCTGTAATCAACAATGATTTAGAGAAATTTTTCATATGACTATAGATAGCTTTGATTTTTTTTGTCTGAAAATTGCCTGTTCATATCCTTTGACCATTTATCAATTAGAGAATGACTTGTATTTTTATAAATTTGACTCAGTTCTTTATTCATCTAAGAAATGAGGCCTTTATCAGAGATACTTATTACAAAAATGTTTCCCCCAGTTTTTGGCTTTCCTAATAATTTTTGGTTGCATTGGTTTTGTTTGTGCAAAAACTTTAATTTTACTTAATCAAAATTATTTGTTTTACATTTTGTAATACTCTCTATCTCTTGTTTGTTCATAAATTCTTGCCATAACCATAGAATTCACAGATAAAATCTTCTATAATGTCCTGATTTGATTATGGTGTCAACCTTTATGTGTAAATCATATACACACTTTGACCCTATCTTGATATATAGTGTGAGATGTCAGTCTAAATCTAATTTCTTCTATACTGTTTTCCAACTTTCCCAGCCATTTTTTGTGAAATTATGAATTTTTGGTCCAAAAGTTTGGATTTTGGGATTTATCATATACCAGATTACTATGGTTATTTACTACAATGTAATTTGTACCTAATCTATTCCACTGATCCATTACTCTGTTTCTTAGCCAGTACCAGTTTGTTTTGATAATTACAACTCTGTAATATAGTTTAAGATCTGAGATGGCTAGGTTGCCTTCCTTTACATTTTTTTTCCATTGATTCCCTTGATACTCTTGACTTTTTGTCTTCCAGATAAATTTTGTTAATATTTTTCTAGCTCTATAATTTTTTCATAGTTTGATTGGCATGGCACTAAATAAATAGATTAATTTAGGCAAAATTGTCATTTTTATTATATTGGTCAGGCTACCCATGAACAATTAATATTTTTCCAATTGTTTAGATCTGACTTTATTTGTCTGAAAAGTGTTTTGTAGTTGTGTTTATATGGTTCCTGTGTTTTTCTTGGCAGTTAGACTCCCAAGCATTTTATATTGTCTACAATTATTTTAAATTGAATTTCTTTCTATCTCTGGCTGCTGGACTTTGTTGGTAATATGTAGAAATGCTGATGATTTATGTGGGTTTATTTTGAATCCTGCAACTTTGTTAAAGTTATTAATAATTTCAAGTAGTTTTTTAGTTGATTCTTTAGGATTCTCTAAGTATAACATCATATCGTCTGCAAGCAGTAATAGTTATGTTTTTTTGTTGCCTATTCTAATTCCTTAAATTTCTTTTTCTTCTCTTGTCACTATAACTAATATTTCTAGTACAATACTGAATAGTAGAGGTGATGATTGGCATTCTAGCTTCACCACTGATTGTAGTAGGAAGGGTTCCAGCTTATCCCCATTACAGATAATGCTTGCTGATTGTTTTTAGATAAATGTTACTTATAATTTTAACAAAGGCTCCATTGATCCCTATGCTTTCTAGTGGTTTTAATAGGAATAGGTGTTGTATTATGCCAAAGGCTTTTTCTGTATCTATTGCAATAATCATATGGTTTCTGTTGGTTTTGTTATTGATATAGTCAATTATGCTAATAGTTTTCCTAATATTGAACCAGTCCTGCATTCCTGATATAAATCCTACTGGTCAAAGTGTATGATCCTTGTGATAAATTACTGTAACCTCTTTGCTGGTTTTTATTTAAAATTTTTACATCAATATTCATTAGAGAAATTGGTCTATAATTTTCTTTCTCTGTTTTGGCTCTTCCTGGTTTAGGTATCAGCACCATATTTGTGTCATAAAAGGAATTTGGTGGAACTGCTTCTTGACCTATTTTTCCAAATACTTTATATAGTATTAGGATTAATTTTTCTTTAAATGTTTGGTAGAATTCACTTGTGAATTCATCTGGTTCTGGGGATTTTTTTTTAGGAAGCTCATTGATGGCTTGTTCAATTTCTTTTTCTAAGATTGGTTTATTATTTTATTTCTTCTGTTAATCTAGGTGGTTTGTGTTTTTGTAGGTATTCATTCATTTCATTTAAATTGTCAAATTTATTGGCATATACTTGAGCAAAATAGCTTCTAATAATTCTTAATTTCCTCTTCATTAGTGAATTCACCCCTTTCCTTTTTGATAATAGTAAATTGGTTTTCTTCTTTCCTTTTTTTAAATTCAAATTAACCAGTGGTTTAGCTATTTTATAGGGTTTTTTCATAAAACTAGCTTCTATTTTTATTTATTAGTTCAATGATTTTCTTACTTTCAATTTTATTAATCTCTCCTTTGATTTTTTAGTATTTCCAATTTGGTATTTAATTAGGGGTTTTAATTTGTTCTTTTTCTAGGCTGGGGTTTTTTTTTTTTTTGGCTGTATTCCCAATTCATTAATTTGCTGTTTCTCTACTTTATTAATATAAACAATTAGAGATATAAATTTTCCCCTAAGTGCCACTTTGGTTGCGTCTGATAAATTTTGCCATGTGGTCTCATCATTTTCTTTAATGAAATGAATGTATTTATGATTTGTTCTTTGGCCCACTTATTTTTATGATTCAATTATTTTATTTCACATTAATTTTTAATCTATCTTTCAACTGTCTATTATTGAATGTACTTTTTATTGCATTATGACCTTAAAAGGATACATTTGCTATTTCTGCTTTTTTCTATTTAGTTATGAGGTTTTTCTGCCTCAACACATGGTAAGTTTTATGAAGATGTTGTGCACTACTGAGAAAATATTTTTTTCTATTCACTTTCAGTTTTCTCCAGAGATCTATCATGTCTAACTTTTCCAGAATTTTGTTCACCTCCTTAACTTCTTTCTTGTTTATTTTTTGGTTAGATTTATCTGGTTCTGAGAGGGAAAAGTCAAGATCCCCGACTAGTATAGTTTTATTATCTATTTCCTCCTGTAATTCGTTCAACTTATCCTTCAAAAATTTAGATGCTATACCACTTGGTACATATATGTCTAGTATTGATGTTGCTCCATTGTCTATGGTACTTTTCAATAAGATAGAGTTTCCTTCCTTATCTCTTAATTAGACCCTTTTTCACTTTTGCTTTGTCTAAGATCATGATTGCTACCCCTGTTTTCTCTGCTTCAGCTGAAGCATAATAGATTCTGCTCTAGCCCCTTACCTTTACTCTATGTGTGTCTCTCTGTTTTAAATGTGTGTCTTGTAAACAACATATTGTAGGATTCTGGTTTTTAATCCATTCTGCTATCTGCTTCCATTTTATGAGTGAGTTCATCTCATTCATATTTATAACTACATATTTTTCTCCATGCCATTTCCCCTTGTTTATCCCTCTCTCTCACCTCTATCCTTTCCTTCCTCACAAGTGTTTTACTTCTGATGACCACCTCCCCTAATCCACTACCCTTTTATCACCACCACCACCATTCTGTTGGCCCCATCTCTTTTCACTTCCTTATAGGGCAGTGGTTCTCAATCTTCCTAATGCCGAGACCTTTTAATACTCGAATGTGGGCATATCTGCATGTGGGCGGACCTGCTTGGAGACTGATAGAGGAGCAGTGTCTCAGTTCCTAAGACCATCAGAAATATGTGTTTTCCAATGGTCTTAGGCGACCCCTGTGAAAGGGTTATTTGACCTCCAAAGGGGTCATGACCCACAGGTTGAGAAGTGCTATTATAGGGTAAGATAGATTTCTATACCCAACTGAGTGTGCATTTTATTCTCTCTTTGAGCCAGTTTTGGTGAAAGGAAGGTTTAAGCTTTACCCACCATGCCCCCCCCCACCTTCCACTCCATTATAATAATTTTTTCATGCCTCTTTTATGTACAATAATTTACTCCATTCAATCTCCCCCCTCTTTCTTCTTCTAGTGCAATCTTCTTTCTTGACCCTTTATTTTTTATGTTATCATCCCATCAAAGTCACCTTATATCCACACTTTCTGTCTACGTATACTCCTTTTAATTGCCCTTACAGTAATGAATTTCTGAAGAGTTACAAATATTATTTTGCCATATAGAAATATAAAGCTTAACCTCATTGAATTTCTAACATTTTCTCTTTTTTTTTTCCTTTTTTACCTTTTTATGTTTCCTATGAGTCTTGTATTTGGAGGTCAAATTTTTTATTCAGCTCTGGTCTTTTAATTAGGAATGCTCAAAAGTCCTCTATTCTGTTAAATGTCCATTCCTCCTCCCTCTCTCCCACCCCCACACCAAGATTATATTCAGTTTTTCTGGGCAGGTGATTCTTGCTTGTAATCCTAACTTTTTTACTTTCTGGTATATTATATTCCAAGTCCAGTGGTTCTTTAATGTGGAAGCTGCCAAATCCTACATAATCCTCACAGTAGTTCCATGATATTTGAGTTATTTCTTTTTGACTGTTTGCAGCACTTTCTCCTTGATCTGTGAGCTCTGGGATTTGACCATGATATCCCTGGGAGTTTTCATTTTGGGTTCTCTTTCAGGTGGTGATTGGTGATATCTTTGAATTTCTATTTTGCTAATTTCTTAAAAGATATTGTCCAGGCTTTTTTTAAACATGATTTTCAGATAGTGCAATATGTCTTAAATTATGTCTTCTGGATCTATTTTCTAAGTCAGTTGTTTTTCCAATGAGAAATTTCACATTTTCTTTTGTTTTATCATATCTTGATGTCTCATGAAGTCAGTAGCTTCCACTTGCTCAGTTCAAATTTTTAAGAAATTATTTTCTTCAGTGAGCTTTTATACTTCCTTTTCTAATTGTCCAATTATACTTTTTAAAGGAACTATTTTCTTTAGTGAACTTTTGTATAGCTTTTTCCATGCTATTGACTCTTTTTTCATGGTTCCCTTGGAATGTTCTCATTTCTTTTCCCAACTTTTCTTCTACTTCTCTAATTTGCTTCTTTGAATCCTTTTTAAACTCTTCTAGGAGTTCTTTTTGGGTCTGCAACCAAATTACATTTTTTTGTTAAGTCTTCACATGTAACCATTTTGACACTATTATCCTCTCCTAAGTTTGTGCCTTGATCCTCCCTATCACAATAGTAACTTTCTACAGTCAAGTTCTTTTTGATTTTTTGCTAATTTTTTGTATATTTAGTGATTTGGCATTTTTATGTGAGATTTGGGCTCTGGTCCTGCACTGTCCCTTTCTCTGCTAGAGCTCAGGGGCTTGCTTCAGGAACTAGCTGTTTTTACTTTCTAGTCATGCTTATTCTTTATTTTTTTAAGAACTTTTTTTTATTTTCAGTTTTTAATATTCATTTCCACAAGATTTTGAGTTATAATTTTTTCTCCCTGTCTTTCCCCAGCCCCACCCCAAAATAGCAAGCCTGCTGAATACCCCTTACCCCAATCTGTTCTCCTTGTATCCTCCCCCTTCAACCCCTAATTTTCTAGTAGGGGAAGATGGGTTTCTATACCCCAGTAACTGTGTATCTTATTTCCCAGTTGCATGTAAAAAGCAAAATTTTAAATATTTGTTTTTAAAACTTTAGGTTCCAGATTTTTTTTCCCTTCTTCCCTCCTCACCCACCACCAATGGGAAGATAAGCACTTCAATATAGATTGTACATGTGTAGTTACCTAAATCATTTCCATAGTAGTTATATTGTGAAAGACTAACTATATTTCCCTCCATCCTATCCCGCCTCCCACTTATTCTATTTTCTCCTTTGATCCTGTCCCTTTCAAAAGCGTTTGTTTCTAACTACCCTCTCCCCGAGTCTGCCTTTCTTTCTATCTTCACCGCTGTTATCTCCTACCCCACTATTTTCCTGTAGGGCAAGATAACCAATTAAGTGTACATGTTATTCCCTCCTTAGGCCAAATTCAATGAAAATCAGGTTTTCCCATTCCCTTTCACTTTCCTGCACTTCCCCTCCATTGTAACAATTTTCTCTTGCCTCTTTTATATGATATAATTTACCCTAATCTATCTCCCCCTTTCTTCTTCTCCCCATAAATTCCTCTCTCACCTCTTAATTTTATTTTTTAGATATCACTCCTTCATATTCAACTCATCCTGTGCCCTCTATGTATACATGAACATAC
>JAQQSV010000796.1:46919-73502 GCA_028646515.1 Pseudochirops corinnae
CTATTTACATTCCTACATGGAAAAATGATTAATTGTAACTCATGAGACTTTTCTCAGTATGAGGAAAGCTGAAAGGAATATATATGTGTATATATATATATATATATATATATGTATATATATATATATATATATACACATATATATGTATGTATAGGAGGATGTATGTATATATAAATATATGTGAGTGTGGGCATTTGTATGTTCATGTATACATAGAGGGCACAGGATGAGTTGAATATGAAGGAGTGATATCTAAAAAATAAAATTAAGAGGTGAGAGAGGAATTTATGGGGAGAAGAAGAAAGGGGGAGATAGATTAGGGTAAATTATATCATATAAAAGAGGCAAGAGAAAATTGTTACAATGGAGGGGAAGTGCAGGAAAGTGAAAGGGAATGGGAAAACCTGATTTTCATTGAATTTGGCCTAAGGAGGGAATAACATGTACACTTAATTGGTTATCTTGCCCTACAGGAAAATAGTGGGGTAGGAGATAACAGCGGTGAAGATAGAAAGAAAGGCAGACTCGGGGAGAGGGTAGTTAGAAACAAACGCTTTTGAAAGGGACAGGATCAAAGGAGAAAATAGAATAAGTGGGAGGCGGGATAGGATGGAGGGAAATATAGTTAGTCTTTCACAATATAACTACTATGGAAATGATTTAGGTAACTACACATGTACAATCTATATTGAAGTGCTTATCTTCCCATTGGTGGTGGGTGAGGAGGGAAGAAGGGAAAAAAAATCTGGAACCTAAAGTTTTAAAAACAAATATTTAAAATTTTGCTTTTTACATGCAACTGGGAAATAAGATACACAGTTACTGGGGTATAGAAACCCATCTTCCCCTACTAGAAAATTAGGGGTTGAAGGGGGAGGATACAAGGAGAACAGATTGGGGTAAGGGGTATTCAGCAGGCTTGCTATTTTGGGGTGGGGCTGGGGAAAGACAGGGAGAAAAAATTATAACTCAAAATCTTGTGGAAATGAATATTAAAAACTGAAAATAAAAAAAAGTTCTTAAAAAAATAAAGAATAAGCATGACTAGAAAGTAAAAACAGCTAGTTCCTGAAGCAAGCCCCTGAGCTCTAGCAGAGAAAGGGACAGTGCAGGACCAGAGCCCAAATCTCACATAAAAATGCCAAATCACTAAATATACAAAAAATTAGCAAAAAATCAAAAAGAACTTGACTGTAGAAAGTTACTATTGTGATAGGGAGGATCAAGGCACAAACTTAGGAGAGGATAATAGTGTCAAAATGGTTACATGTGAAGACTTAACAAAAAAATGTAATTTGGTTGCAGACCCAAAAAGAACTCCTAGAAGAGTTTAAAAAGGATTCAAAGAAGCAAATTAGAGAAGTAGAAGAAAAGTTGGGAAAAGAAATGAGAACATTCCAAGGGAACCATGAAAAAAGAGTCAATAGCATGGAAAAAGCTATACAAAAGTTCACTAAAGAAAATAGTTCCTTTAAAAAGTATAATTGGACAATTAGAAAAGGAAGTATAAAAGCTCACTGAAGAAAATAATTTCTTAAAAATTTGAACTGAGCAAGTGGAAGCTACTGACTTCATGAGACATCAAGATATGATAAAACAAAAGAAAATGTGAAATTTCTCATTGGAAAAACAACTGACTTAGAAAATAGATCCAGAAGACATAATTTAAGACATATTGCACTATCTGAAAATCATGTTTAAAAAAAGCCTGGACAATATCTTTTAAGAAATTAGCAAAATAGAAATTCAAAGATATCACCAATCACCACCTGAAAGAGAACCCAAAATGAAAACTCCCAGGGATATCATGGTCAAATCCCAGAGCTCACAGATCAAGGAGAAAGTGCTGCAAACAGTCAAAAAGAAATAACTCAAATATCATGGAACTACTGTGAGGATTATGTAGGATTTGGCAGCTTCCACATTAAAGAACCACTGGACTTGGAATATAATATACCAGAAAGTAAAAAAGTTAGGATTACAAGCAAGAATCACCTGCCCAGAAAAACTGAATATAATCTTGGTGTGGGGGTGGGAGAGAGGGAGGAGGAATGGACATTTAACAGAATAGAGGACTTTTGAGCATTCCTAATTAAAAGACCAGAGCTGAATAAAAAATTTGACCTCCAAATACAAGACTCATAGGAAACATAAAAAGGTAAAAAAGGAAAAAAAAAAGAGAAAATGTTAGAAATTCAATGAGGTTAAGCTTTATATTTCTATATGGCAAAATAATATTTGTAACTCTTCAGAAATTCATTACTGTAAGGGCAATTAAAAGGAGTATACGTAGACAGAAAGTGTGGATATAAGGTGACTTTGATGGGATGATAACATAAAAAATAAAGGGTCAAGAAAGAAGATTGCACTAGAAGAAGAAAGAGGGGGGAGATTGAATGGAGTAAATTATTGTACATAAAAGAGGCATGAAAAAATTATTATAATGGAGTGGAAGGTGGGGGGGGGCATGGTGGGTAAAGCTTAAACCTTCCTTTCACCAAAACTGGCTCAAAGAGAGAATAAAATGCACACTCAGTTGGGTATAGAAATCTATCTTACCCTATAATAGCACTTCTCAACCTGTGGGTCATGACCCCTTTGGAGGTCAAATAACCCTTTCACAGGGGTCGCCTAAGACCATTGGAAAACACATATTTCTGATGGTCTTAGGAACTGAGACACTGCTCCTCTATCAGTCTCCAAGCAGGTCCGCCCACATGCAGATATGCCCACATTCGAGTATTAAAAGGTCTCGGCATTAGGAAGATTGAGAACCACTGCCCTATAAGGAAGTGAAAAGAGATGGGGCCAACAGAATGGTGGTGGTGGTGATAAAAGGGTAGTGGATTAGGGGAGGTGGTCATCAGAAGTAAAACACTTGTGAGGAAGGAAAGGATAGAGGTGAGAGAGAGGGATAAACAAGGGGAAATGGCATGGAGAAAAATATGTAGTTATAAATATGAATGAGATGAACTCACTCATAAAATGGAAGCAGATAGCAGAATGGATTAAAAACCAGAATCCTACAATATGTTGTTTACAAGACACACATTTAAAACAGAGAGACACACATAGAGTAAAGGTAAGGGGCTAGAGCAGAATCTATTATGCTTCAGCTGAAGCAGAGAAAACAGGGGTAGCAATCATGATCTTAGACAAAGCAAAAGTGAAAAAGGGTCTAATTAAGAGATAAGGAAGGAAACTCTATCTTATTGAAAAGTACCATAGACAATGGAGCAACATCAATACTAGACATATATGTACCAAGTGGTATAGCATCTAAATTTTTGAAGGATAAGTTGAACGAATTACAGGAGGAAATAGATAATAAAACTATACTAGTCGGGGATCTTGACTTTTCCCTCTCAGAACCAGATAAATCTAACCAAAAAATAAACAAGAAAGAAGTTAAGGAGGTGAACAAAATTCTGGAAAAGTTAGACATGATAGATCTCTGGAGAAAACTGAAAGTGAATAGAAAAAAATATTTTCTCAGTAGTGCACAACATCTTCATAAAACTTACCATGTGTTGAGGCAGAAAAACCTCATAACTAAATAGAAAAAAGCAGAAATAGCAAATGTATCCTTTTAAGGTCATAATGCAATAAAAAGTACATTCAATAATAGACAGTTGAAAGATAGATTAAAAATTAATGTGAAATAAAATAATTGAATCATAAAAATAAGTGGGCCAAAGAACAAATCATAAATACATTCATTTCATTAAAGAAAATGATGAGACCACATGGCAAAATTTATCAGACGCAACCAAAGTGGCACTTAGGGGAAAATTTATATCTCTAATTGTTTATATTAATAAAGTAGAGAAACAGCAAATTAATGAATTGGGAATACAGCCAAAAAAAAAAAAAACCCCAGCCTAGAAAAAGAACAAATTAAAACCCCTAATTAAATACCAAATTGGAAATACTAAAAAATCAAAGGAGAGATTAATAAAATTGAAAGTAAGAAAATCATTGAACTAATAAATAAAAATAGAAGCTAGTTTTATGAAAAAACCCTATAAAATAGCTAAACCACTGGTTAATTTGAATTTAAAAAAAGGAAAGAAGAAAACCAATTTACTATTATCAAAAAGGAAAGGGGTGAATTCACTAATGAAGAGGAAATTAAGAATTATTAGAAGCTATTTTGCTCAAGTATATGCCAATAAATTTGACAATTTAAATGAAATGAATGAATACCTACAAAAACACAAACCACCTAGATTAACAGAAGAAATAAAATAATAAACCAATCTTAGAAAAAGAAATTGAACAAGCCATCAATGAGCTTCCTAAAAAAAAATCCCCAGAACCAGATGAATTCACAAGTGAATTCTACCAAACATTTAAAGAAAAATTAATCCTAATACTATATAAAGTATTTGGAAAAATAGGTCAAGAAGCAGTTCCACCAAATTCCTTTTATGACACAAATATGGTGCTGATACCTAAACCAGGAAGAGCCAAAACAGAGAAAGAAAATTATAGACCAATTTCTCTAATGAATATTGATGTAAAAATTTTAAATAAAAACCAGCAAAGAGGTTACAGTAATTTATCACAAGGATCATACACTTTGACCAGTAGGATTTATATCAGGAATGCAGGACTGGTTCAATATTAGGAAAACTATTAGCATAATTGACTATATCAATAACAAAACCAACAGAAACCATATGATTATTGCAATAGATACAGAAAAAGCCTTTGGCATAATACAACACCTATTCCTATTAAAACCACTAGAAAGCATAGGGATCAATGGAGCCTTTGTTAAAATTATAAGTAACATTTATCTAAAAACAATCAGCAAGCATTATCTGTAATGGGGATAAGCTGGAACCCTTCCTACTACAATCAGTGGTGAAGCTAGAATGCCAATCATCACCTCTACTATTCAGTATTGTACTAGAAATATTAGTTATAGTGACAAGAGAAGAAAAAGAAATTTAAGGAATTAGAATAGGCAACAAAAAAACATAACTATTACTGCTTGCAGACGATATGATGTTATACTTAGAGAATCCTAAAGAATCAACTAAAAAACTACTTGAAATTATTAATAACTTTAACAAAGTTGCAGGATTCAAAATAAACCCACATAAATCATCAGCATTTCTACATATTACCAACAAAGTCCAGCAGCCAGAGATAGAAAGAAATTCAATTTAAAATAATTGTAGACAATATAAAATGCTTGGGAGTCTAACTGCCAAGAAAAACACAGGAACCATATAAACACAACTACAAAACACTTTTCAGACAAATAAAGTCAGATCTAAACAATTGGAAAAATATTAATTGTTCATGGGTAGCCTGACCAATATAATAAAAATGACAATTTTGCCTAAATTAATCTATTTATTTAGTGCCATGCCAATCAAACTATGAAAAAATTATAGAGCTAGAAAAATATTAACAAAATTTATCTGGAAGACAAAAAGTCAAGAGTATCAAGGGAATCAATGGAAAAAAAATGTAAAGGAAGGCAACCTAGCCATCTCAGATCTTAAACTATATTACAGAGTTGTAATTATCAAAACAAACTGGTACTGGCTAAGAAACAGAGTAATGGATCAGTGGAATAGATTAGGTACAAATTACATTGTAGTAAATAACCATAGTAATCTGGTATATGATAAATCCCAAAATCCAAACTTTTGGACCAAAAATTCATAATTTCACAAAAAATGGCTGGGAAAGTTGGAAAACAGTATAGAAGAAATTAGATTTAGACTGACATCTCACACTATATATCAAGATAGGGTCAAAGTGTGTATATGATTTACACATAAAGGTTGACACCATAATCAAATCAGGACATTATAGAAGATTTTATCTGTGAATTCTATGGTTATGGCAAGAATTTATGAACAAACAAGAGATAGAGAGTATTACAAAATGTAAAACAAATAATTTTGATTAAGTAAAATTAAAGTTTTTGCACAAACAAAACCAATGCAACCAAAAATTATTAGGAAAGCCAAAAACTGGGGGAAACATTTTTGTAATAAGTATCTCTGATAAAGGCCTCATTTCTTAGATGAATAAAGAACTGAGTCAAATTTATAAAAATACAAGTCATTCTCTAATTGATAAATGGTCAAAGGATATGAACAGGCAATTTTCAGACAAAAAAAATCAAAGCTATCTATAGTCATATGAAAAATTTCTCTAAATCATTGTTGATTACAGAAATGTAAATTAAAACAACTCTGGGGTACCACCTCATACCTATCAGATTGGCTAATATACAAAAAGTAGACTTTGGAGGGGATGTGGGAAAACTAGGATACTAATGTACTGTTAGTGGAGTTATGAATTGATCCAATCATTTTGGAGAGCCATCTGGAACTACGTCCAAAGGGTTATAAAATTGTGCATACCCTTTGATCCAGCAATTCCACTGCTAGGTCTATATCCCAAAGACATCCAAAAAAGGTGGGGAAAGGACTTATCTGTACAAAAGTATTTATAGCAGCTCTGTACAAAAATATTTATTTATAACAGCTTTGTTTGTGGTGACTAAGAACTGGAAATTGAGGGGATGCCCATTAATTGGGAAATGGATAAACAAGCTATGGTATATGATTGTAATGAAATATTATTGGGCTATAAGAAATGACAAACAGGATGATTTCAGAAAAACCTGGAAAGACTTAAATAAAATGATAAAAAGTGAAGTGAACAGAGTCAGGAGAACACTGTACACAGAAGCATCATTAAGGTTCTATGAATGGCGAATGACTTAGCTATTCTCAACAACACAATGGTCTAAGATAAAGCCCAGGTATCATTAAGCCTTTTCTGTTCTTCCCATCTGATGGAACTTTAGGCAGGTAGGTTTTGCAGAGAATACTGGGCATAGAGTCAGGAAGACCCGAATTCAAATGGCTTCAGGCCCCTCATCTATAAAATAGGGATAATAATAGTATCTACCTTATGGGTTACTGTGAAGATCAAATGAGATAATATTTGTAAAATACACTGCAAATCCTTAAAGGATTGTCCTTTATTCCAAACTACCTTATTCTTAGCTACTTTTTATAGATTTGTATTAACTTTATGTTTATGCCGTAAATATTTTTTGTAAATACTTGTCTCCCTAATTAGAAAGTAACTTAATTTCAAGTACAGATAATGGCAGCATATATGGCAAATAGTGCTTAATAAATGATTGTTGATTGATACAGTGCTGACTGTGATTCAGTAATAGATATTTGTCACAAAATATGGAGGAAGAAAAGGATAAGGATGAAGGTTTCATTTATTTTACTACATGGATACCCTTGTAAAGCATTTTTAACCCAAATAATTGTAGTAAAAAAAACCTCACAGACAATTGCTAGAGCCAAAGTTATGTTTACGAGCATTTACTAAGCACCTACTACATGCCAGGAACTGTGCCAAGTGCTAGAGATAAAAAGAAAGACAAAGAATGGCCCTTCCTCTCTAGGAGATCACAGTGTAATAGGGAAACAATACTTAAATAACTATGTACAGTATTTGGGATGAAAAATATTCTTCATCCTTAATTTAGTGAAAAGAAATAAACACAGAGATCTCTTAGGATAAGAACAGGACTTTATTCTCTTCCCCTGGAGAAGAGGGCAGTCTTCCCCATGACTCATCATGGAGAAGAGGCAAGTTACAAAAGATAGTACTGGAATTTATAACCTAACTTAGTCAAGACCCCTCCCCGACTGTTTCCCCTCTCATAGGTGGAGAGGCATACTTCACCAAATACTTCCCCAACTGGGACAGCAAGGAAAGATAAGGGGAGGGTCCCACCAAGGCGGGAAAACAGACAAAGGAACATAAAAGTGATTGACAGAAGCAATTTGAAAAGTTAACCACCCCAAATTGAGAAGTTTTCACTCATCCCATACATACAGATAAGATATATGTGGGATAAATTGGACCTCATTTCAGAAGGAAGAATTACAGAAGACCAGGAAAGGCTTTTCGCAGAAGACAGGATCTAAGCTGAAACTTGAAGGAAGCAAGCCAGGAGATAGAAATGAGGAGGGAGAGAGTTCCAGACATGTGGGACAGCAAATGAAAACACCCAGAGTCAGGAGGTGGAGTAATGTGTTCCAGAAACAGTATGGAGGCCAGAGTAAGATGTGAGAAAAGACTGGATAGGAAGGAGCCAGGTTATAAAGGTCTTTAAAAGCCAGATATTTGATCTCAGAGGTAATAGGGAACCACTGCAATTTATTGAATTGAGGGATAGAGAACTGACCTCACAGTTAGAATTGTCTTGGTTGAAGACCTTTAGATGTATTGTGTCTCTTAAGCCATCAATGTTCCCAGATAGCTTTCTTAGACCACAAGTTTCATTGGATTTGCCCATCTGGATTGGTAGGAGGAGTTTCCTCACCAGGAGTTCCCTATACTAATGAAATTAGAAGTCTAGACCAAAAAGCCCCAAGCAGTTTGGTCTGTTGATTCCAGAAGGCAGATTATAAAACAAAACTCTCCCTTAGTGAGAGGAGGAGAATAGAAATACAGATGGAGGAGGTGATGGAGTAAACACACAAGTATAGTAGAGTTGCTATACTGGTTGGTTTTGCCAAATAGTTTTCCTGTATTACAACAGAGGGTTCATGAGGGAAAAGATTGTGATGTAAAAGCATGAAAGCTTCCATAAAACTTTAGAAGAAAAATCAGAGAAATTCTAAGGAGATGAGAGCCTGTACTCTGGTCACCTCTCCCAGGGAAGAGTTTTGCTCCTTTTTCCTGAGGGGCTGAGGGTGGAGTCACTAAATTTCCCAGCAGGTGCCAGGGTCCTCATCCATGAAGTACATGAGTACTTCTTTAGTTACCTTTTTTGCTCCGAGGCCCAGATTGGTTCCTTCCCAGCTGAGATTAGGTAGACCATTCTTATCTGGAAAAAACCAAAAAGGCAATGAAGCCAGTTCAACAACCCTGTTAAACACCAGCTATATACAGAGCATTAAGAGAGATATAAAATGTAAATAATAATTACAATAGTATAAGACCCCTTTCCACTCTCCTCCAACCCCCCTGAAGTTTGCTTAGTTGCTATTCCAGGAAAGCTGTGGAAGTTTGGGGTGGGTTTGCTTTGGAAATGAATGATGGAAGGGGGAGGGGCCTGCCTTCCTTGCTGTCCATTGCCCACTTCAGAGCAAGCAAGATATAACTCTGACTGTTTCCAGTAGGCCATGATGACTAAGGGATTCATAATGTGTGGTGACAAAAAGTCTTTTAGTTGGCTGCTGAGTTGGAATTCCATGGCTTTACTAAGGAATGATATCTCTCTCTTTTGAGAGAGAGAGACAGAGAGACAGAGAGAGCAAGAGTGAGAGCAAGAGAGCACAGTGGTTTTTTCCTGATGGCTTTGAAGTATAAGGATAGCTTTATAAGATCCAGAGAAGTCAACTACTTGGGATGCATGTCAAGGCCTCTTAGGCAAGCACATGCCTGGCATGGGGTTACCTCCCATTTGTATCATCTTTCCTTTGGTACAGAGCCTTATGAGATTTGAAAGGTAGTTGGAATCTTCCCCTTCCCAGGTACCCAGAGACCAGGGTAATAGCCACCACAGCAATTATATTTTCAACAGCAACAAAGACAGACTGACCAAAAAGGAGGAAGGGAGAGAGGGAGAAGAGGGATAAGGAGACTATAGGGGAAGGCAGGGAGACAGCAGACAGGCTAGCCAAAAGGGTAAGGGTCACTAAGGGACAGGTAAATGTGTGTGTGTGTTTGTGTGTGTGTGTGTGTGTGTATTTATATATCTATCTCTAGCTAGGGAGAAGAAAAGGAAGAGAGGAGGAGGAGGAGGAAGAGAAGAGAAGGGGGGGAGAAGGGGAGAGAGGGCGGGCAGGGAGAGGGAGAGAGAAAGAGGGAGAGAGGGAGAAGGAGAGAGAGAAGGGGGTAGGGGGAGGGAGGGAGGGAGGGAGGGAGAGGGAGAGAGAGAGAGAGAGAGAGAGAGAGAGAGAGAGAGAACAGTGGAAAAAGTTCACTTGGTATGAATTGGGCTGAACCTTGGTAGAGGCAATATGTAAAATGGTTAATTAATAACCCTAATTTTATAACCTCTTAATTGAATGTAATCATTGTATGATTCTGTATTGCTTAGAATTCCCTTCCCTGTGTGGGAATAAAACTATCTGTTCCACACTTGATTCATGTTTGTACTCTGGGTACCTTTTTTTTTTTTTTTTTTTAACTGACCACTGTCTGCCTCCCATCTCCATCCCACCTTGCTGGGAAGGATTCCTTAGCCTTGAGCCAAAAATAGAATTGTTACTCAGGAATCTGAGATGGGCATGAAATGAAAGAACTGTGGGGCTCAGTTCTCCAACAGAGAAGACAGTAACCCTACAGTAGTGAACCCATAGTAAACCACAAGAGCAGCCAGAGGAGAGGGATTGGTCAGTTGTTAGCCCATGTGGTCTCAGCTAGTTGAACTGTGATAATCAAAACTCTGAGTGCAAAATGCTTACCTCCTAGATAGTCCTGTGAAGCAGGCCATGCAAGTATTATCTACAGATGAGAAAACTAAGGTTTGAAGAGATGAAATGACTTGCCCAGGATCATACAGCTAGTATCTAGGTGGGATTTGAATTCAGGTTCTCTGACTCTTAGAATAGTACCTTCCTCCAATAAACAGCTATTACTCCCAGATAACACATGGTCCTTACTTTTGTGGAGTTTAGTATCTAGTAGGAGGATACTGCATATACACAAATAACTCCTCTACAAAATGATACATAGTAAGTGTATAAGAAAGCTACAAAGTTATGCCAGGGCCAAATCATTATCAACTAGGAGAATCAAGGCTTTGTTCCTGAAGGGAAGGTGGCACATGAATTGAGTTATAAAGGATGGGGGAGAATTCAACAGAGAAGCAGCATGTCATAGTGAATAGAGAATCAGAGACTCTATCATAATGGATAGAGAATTGGGGTCAGAATAACCTGTGGTCAGACCTCACCCCTCCAATAACTCCCGCTCTCCCAACAAAAAGAGGAATCCAGCAGTTGGAAAGGGGAGACATTTCAGGCACAGGGAATCATGTGAGCAAAGGTATTATAGGGGAGAACATACAGGATGATTGCAAACAAGCCAGTCTTCTTGTAGAGTATGTAGACAGGACTAAAATGAGATAAAGCCGGAAGGGTAGAATGTTGTCACATTTTGCGGACAACCTTGAGAGTCAGGCAAAGGAGTTTGAATTTGGTAGGCAACAGGGATCCAAGGGATTAGAGTTAGAGAAGCATGTTGGCCAGATCTATGCAGAGCAGCCCATGTGAATGATTGTTTAAAATTACTGGGGTTAAAGAGATCATACAAGTGGGAAAAGGACTCTTATGTATAAAAATATTTATAGCAGCTCTTTTTGTTGTTGTAAAGAATTGGAAATCAAGGGGATGTCCTTCAATTGGGGAATGGCTAAACAAGTTGTGGTATATGAATGCAATGGAATACTATTGTGCTATAAGAAATGAGAAGCAGACAGACTTCATAATAACCTGAAGGACTTATCTAAATTGATGCGAAGTAAGGGGAGCAGAACCAGGAGAACTTTGTACACAATTACAGACACAGCGTATATGTGAGGACTAACTTTGATAGACTGGGCTCCTCTCAGCAATGCAAGGCTATAAGACAATTCCAAAAGACTCATGATGGAAAAGGCTATCCATATCCAGAGAAAGAATTATGGAGTCTGAATGCAGACTGAAGCAAACTACTTCCTCTCTCTCTTTTTTGTTTTGTTTCTTCTTTCTCGTCGTTCATTCCATTGGTTATAATTCTTCTTTACAAGTTGACTACTGTTTAATGTGAAAGCATTTGTAGAACCTATATCACATTGCATGCCGCCATAGAGACAATAGGGGAGGAGAGGCAGGGTGAGAAAATTCAGAACTCAAAAACTTGTGGATCTGAATGTTGTAAACCAAGAGTAAATAAATTTTTTAAAAATCACTGGGGTTGAAGTTAGAAAATCTGTTCCAAGGTTAAGGCAGTTGTCCAGGTGGGTCTATAGCAGTATGGTGATTATGAGAATATAGAAGAGAAAGATAGAAGGGATGTTTCAGAATTGGAATCAAAAGAGCTTGGTAACCAATTACTTATGTGAAGTAGGGAAGAGGGATGTGTAAAAGATAACAGCAAGATTTTGAACATGAGAGGATTGGTTAACAGAGTAGCTACTGGCAGAAAGTGAAGACAAAAGAAAAGTAGGTTTGGGGGTAACAGTAAAATGCTCAGTTTTGGATGAGTTGAAATTTTTAGGTGATGGTGGGATATCCAAGTAGAGATATACTGTAGGTAGCTAAAGATGAAGAAAAGCCTGCATGGCAGGTTCCAAGATAATGAAATAATCCAGATTATAAAGTTCCACCTAGTTTGCATATATAACCTGTGGCAAATCAGATGCCAATTATTTTTTTTAAGTAGTCAACTTGGCTGAATTAACTGGATTCAGTTGATTGGCTTAGTGATTATCAGAGAAGCAAATCTATTGGTCAATATAATCCTTTTTATAAAAATACTAACATGTAACTGAGAAAAAATATACATGGGGATAAATTGTTGGGGTAGGAAGGACTATAAAGATAAATTAGACAGTGTAGACAGCATCCTTGCCTTCTCCTAAAACCTCTACTTGTGCCCTTGAACCTTTCTGTTTCTTCTGAAGTTTGAACCTTTAAATAACCCCAATTGCCTTGCCTTCCCCCCTCTAAAAAAAAAAAAAGCAAAAAAAGCAAAAAAAAAACCCCGAGTATACACACATACAATCCCTCAGTAAACTTCAAAGGCTCCCTCTTACCTCTGGGATCAAATATTAAGTCCTCTGTTGTTCAAAGCCCTTCATAACTTGTACCTTCCTACTTCCCTGCGCCCACCTTTCTGGTCTGCTTACATTTTTCTCCCAAAATGTCATATACTCTTTAATCCAGTGACACTGGCTCCTGGCTGTTCCTCAAACAAGATGCTCCATATTCTGACTCTTTCATTGGCTGTCCCCCATGCCTGGAATGTTCTCCTTCATCTTTGCACCTAGCTTCTTTCAAGTCCCAGATTCAAATCCACTTTTTACAGGAAGCCTTTTCTACTGCCCCGAGCCTTAATTCTAGTGCTTCCTCTCTCTTGATTATTTCCAATGTAACCTGGATATAGCTTATTTGTTTTCTGCCTCATTTCATCATTAACTCCTTGAGAGCAGCAACTGTCTTTTAACCTTTCTCTGTATCCCAGCATTTAACATGGTTCCTGGCACATGATAGGTGCTCAATAAATGTGGATTTTTTTTTAACTGACTGAGCATCAGAAGCAGGGTTTGAATCTATGTCCTCAAACTCTGGTGCCAGAGTTCTTTCCACTATGCTGTTGTTTTTATTGTTCAATCATTTCAGTCACGTCCAACTCTTTATGACCCCTTTTGGGGTTTTCTTGGCTAAGATACTGGAGTAGTTTGCCATGTCCTTCGGCTCATTTTACAGATGAGGAAACTGAGGCAAACAGGATTAAATGATTTGCCAAGGGTCACACAGCTGGTGTCTGAGGCTGGATTTGAACTCATGAAGATTGAGTCTTCCTGATTCCAAGCTCAGCACTCTATCTTCTGTGCCACCTAGCTGCCTTATTTGTCCCTTTCTCACCACTCAAATCACAACCAAGCTATTTCATACCTTCCTCCCTTATCACCTTTACTAGGCAAACAGCCTCCCAACTGGTCTCCCTGCAGCCACCCTCCCCTCTCTTCAGTTCTTGTTCTGCACATCTGCCAAATTAATATTCCTAAAGCACAGGTGTGACCAGGCACACCCTTGCTCAAGAAACTCCTTTGGTTCTTTATTGCTTTAGGATAAAATATAAACTTGTTCCTTTTTTTTTGTTTTTTTGCTTTTTGGAGGGGGGAGGGCAGGGCAATTGGGGTTAAGTGACTTGCCCAAGGTTACACGGCTAGTAAGTGTTATGTGTCTGAGGTCGCATTTGAACTCAGGTCCTCCTGATTCCAGGGGTGGTGCTCTATTCACTGCGTCACCTAGCCACCCCAATAAAATATAAACTTGGTCTGGCATTTAAAATCCTGCACAATCTGGCCCCGACCTATCTTTACAGATTGATGTCACATTACTCCCCCTCACACGTGCTACATTCCAGCCAAACTAGCCTACTCAACTCTTCCCGGTATGCAGTATTTCATCTCCTGTTTCCAAGGTTTTACCTGGGTTGGAATGCATCGCCTCCTCTTGGCCACTTGAACTTCCTAGTTCCCTTCGAATGTCACCTTCTCTGAGAAGCTTTCTCTGATTTCCTAGTTCTTAGTGTCCCACCTCCATCATTTTGTATTTGCTTTGTATATATGCTGTATTTGGGCTGTTCAGTCATTTTCAGTTGTGACTGACTCTTTGTGACTGCATTTGGGTTTTCTTGGCAGAGATCCTGGAGTGGTTTGCCATTTCCTTCTCTAGCTCATTTTACAGATGAGGAAACTGAGGCAAACAGGGTTAAGTGACTTCCCCAGGGTCACAAAGTTAGTAAGTGTCTGAAGTCAGATGTGAACTCAGGATGATGAGTCTTCCTTACTCCAGGCCTGGGACTCTATGCACTCTACAACCTAAGCTGCCCTACGTACGGTATTTACTGCTGTATACGTATGCTCTATCTCTTCCCCTCCTCCTTTCTCCATAGAAGTAAACTCCTTGAGGGCAGGGACTGTCTTTATTTTTTTATTTGTATCCTTGGACAGGGTATGGAGTACTGTGGCATAGAATAGATGCTTAATAAAGTTTGTTCATTGACTGATTCAATCAATATTTCACTATCTGGGGTCTTCACTCACTGGGCATCAATGGGAATAGTCAGGAATCACTACTTATCTTGCCTTTTCAATAAATTAGACTTATAAAATTAGCAATATACATTTGCAGTTAATGAGACATTAAAAGCTCTTGGATCACAACTGATTGTATGATACATTGACCATTAAAGCAGATAAAATAATCCAACAAAAATTTGCTACAAACGCTAACATGTACCTTCCAATGCCTGGAGGAGGACAGAAAACAATTTAACACAAGAACCAACTTCAGCCTTCAAAATGTGCATGCCAATCAGTATGGTCCAACATTCTTACTTCTGATTTTCCCTTAGCTCTGTGGAGAATAGGTTACTTCTCTGGGCCAGCATCTGATTTCACTGCCCCATTATTTCCAGGACAGGCTCAACACTTAGCAATCAAATCCTTGATCAGTTAGCCAGAGTTGGCTGCTAACAAGTATTACTTATTAAATATTCCTGCAAAGCACCCACTATATCATTATGACTTACCCTTCACTTCTCTCCCCTTTCTCCTACTCCTCCACCCAAGTGCCAAGAGCCACCATCATTTGAAAAAAAATCCCTTTAAAAAAATCCATTAAATCTGTACTGAGTGGAATGTTAGCCAATAACCATTTATTAAGAGCATGCTGTGCCAGGTACTATACTAGGCACTGGGGATATATAAATACAAAAATCAAATAGTCCCTGTCCTGGGGGAGCATATATTACACATCCCTTAATGTTAGTTTCTTCATATGCAAGATGAGGATGACAATACATTTTTGTACTACCTGAATAACCTCAGGAAAATGATTTGTAAACTTTAAAAGGCATATCAACACAAATGTGCAAAGCTTTATACATAATTAACAAGAGTTCTATCCTTGATAATCCATAATATAATCAAGGATAAGTGAGCCAGCATATTGAAACTCTTGGGTTAAATTTGAAGTTTATATACATATCTATCACAAAACTAAATCCTAAAATCAGGACATAAGTGCCTATCATAGTAAAGGATGGGTTTTGTTGTTTATTAGATAAGGACAATAAACAGATGTGTGAAGTATAGTTTGGATTATTGGTCCCTTTCAATGTATTACATTGAACTAGCATTAGTGGAATGGGATTCAGGGAAATGTTAGACCATGCTGACAAAATCACTGGACAAAACAAAACCTTGGACTATTCTCAGTAGGGCCTGGGAAACATAAGGGAAGGAAAGTTAATTAAGTCTTGGTGGGCTCTGCTGGTAAGAGCCTTGAGGCCTATGATTAAATTTAAAGACTAATCTTAAACTTAAAGAGTTATAAGGACCTGAAACCACACTGGAGAAGATCTGGCCAGATTGGTGGTAGAAGATCTTCTGTTCTTAGTAGTAGTAGTTAAGGCAAAGGATACTGACTTTTTTTTTATTGATTGAACATTTCCCTTCCAATAATTCAAAATGTGTTTACTTCTATAAAATATGTGTTATTATTTCCCAATTCATAGATAGGACACTAAAAATTTAAGAGATTAGGTGACTTGTCTAAAACCTCACAGTTATCTGGAAATGGTTTCCATTCTAACTCAGTACTCTTTCTATCAGACTGTGTAACAGGAATATCAGCACAGATTTATTTAACAAAGATTAATTCAAATGCTCTAGGCATTGATTAACTTTGTTTGGCCTCCCAAACAATCAAAGTGGCAGGTTCTCTGATAAGTCAAGCGAGACCTTTGTCTTGCTTTAATAGAGCTACTCAAAGTTTCTTCTACTGAAACATTACATCACAGTGTAAGAGTCTTTAACCAGTGTGGGAAAGACCGCAATCATTTAGTTGACCGGTGATGAATAAACCTTGAGAGAGAAGGCATAGTGATAGAATGTTAAAAGTAATGGCCCTGAATAAAATTGAGGGAAGGGAACCTTGCCTGCCGACTGGGCTCCCTTCTCCCCAGGGAATCTTGAAAACCATGGAGAGGGTAGAATAATAGAGGGAGGTGCCCAGGAGCAAGAAGTAGAGCAATCAGTATATAGAGAGGTTGAAATCTGCATAGGTGGAGGAAGCACCTACATCAACAAAATTATAGGTAATTAAAAATCTATATTTAAATCCCAAAGTGTTGAAAGAACTTGTAGAAGTGATAGTAGAGCCACTAATATAGTAATTGCCAGAAATTGTAGAGACTAGTAGAGGTATCAGAACACTGGAAATGGGACAATGTCCTAATTTTCAAAATGGGGATTTTAGAAATGATAGAGACAACATTCTGGAACATGTCAAGATGTTGTCTGATACAGAAACTGAAGTTCACAAAAAAAATGAAGTAATTTGCCCATGTTCAAAGCTAGAATTTAATTTGCATTCTTCTGACTCTAAGTCCTGGGCTTTTTTCACTATATCTTGATTTCAGCAAGGCATTTGAAGAAAATTCTGAGCATCTATCCTTGTGGTGTGGACAGAGGTTGCTACAATTAAGTGAATTTATAGCTGGGTTAACAACCATACCTAAGGAATATTGATTAATTAATCTTTTTAAAAATCATCCAGAAAATGATTCTCAGAACAGGATCAAGCACATTAAAAACATACACAAATACAAATGTCCCAACCTTCTTGTGTACCATGTTTCTTCCACAGAAACAGCATTTTAGGGAGTGCTCAAAGAAAATCAGAAATTAGAAGAGGATGAAAGAAGCTTCTAGGAATGATTATATTATAGCACATAAGTGGAAAGAGGCAATAAAATTATTGCTTAAATTTCCTGTTTCTCAAGGCAAGGGGAGAGGATCTTTTGTGGACTTTTAAAAGGGATTATTCAGGGTTTTTTAAGTGTTCAAGTACAAAAGCTTTTATTTCTCCTAGCAACTCATCTTTTCTCTAGGAAAGGTGTTAGCAACTTGGATTAGCTACTTGAATATTGCAGACTTGGCATGCTTATCAAATCTGCAGGTCAATCAATCAACAAGAATTTATTAAGTGCCTACTATTTATTAAATGCTGGGCACTGTGTTAGAAACTAGGAATGCAAAGACAAATGAAACACAGTAAGAAGAGGAAAAACTCTGAATGACAGAATTGGGTTTTATAAGATAGGCTCAAATCAACAAATGGAATTCAGCTGGGATAAATGTAAATTATTGCATTTAGGTAAAAACAAATCCAACCAACAAGATGGCAGAGAAGGTACCCATTCCAATACCCCCTAACGCTCAACAGTTCTCCAAAAGAGGAATTATATACCCGATTTAGGGCAATTACAGTTGAATCAGAAGTACAAAAAAGAAAGAACTCCAACAAGATAAAAGTCTTACCAACTTATACTAGAAGAGATTCATTTTTAAAGAACTGTCTCAGCATTTCTTTCCCACCAGCCTCTACATGTGTGATGGTAATGAAATAAGTCCCTGTTATTTTAGCAATACAAAGCGATCTTCAAATTTCATTACTATTACAACATTCCAGGCAGAGACCTCGATCAATGAAAACTGACCCAGAGGCTCATGCCCAGGACTCAGAATTGGATCTCCTGCTGCAAAAATTGCTGCTACACCTTGCTCCCTGTTCAATCCCATATTGATAACAAGCTGCAGACAATGATTCTACTAAAACATATTTCTCATTTGTTTTAGAAACAGTTGAAGAAATTAGAAATAATTAGCCTGGAGAAGAAAAGAATATGAAACTTTCTCTAAATGTTTAAAAGGTTGCCATGTAGAAGAGATGATGATGATGAGACAATGATGACGACTGGTGATAATGACGATTGAGAGATAGGGTGGCATGGAGGATTAGAGAGATGACCTCAGAGTCAAGGAAGACCAGAATTCAAGTTTTACCTCTGATACATATTAGCTGTGTGACCCTATACATGTCACTTAAACCTTCAGGGTTCTAGGCAGGGCTGTAAGACTATAAATTACAAAGAAGCTACCTAGCTACATATGCAAAGGAAGTTCCTCCCCAGGACTTCTGTACACCCATAAAGTCTCTTCTTCCTCCCCTTCCTCCTCCTCCTCCTCCTCCTCTTCTTCCTGCCACAAAAACAAAGCACATAGGGTGCCCATTATACTTGTTTTCTAGATAAGAAGATTGAGGCTCAGAGAAATATAAACAACTTGTTTACAGACCCTAAGTGTCAGAATCAACACTGAATCTACTTTGTTTCAGAGGCTAGAACTGCAGCCAAGGGGGAAAAGCTCCAGGGAGGCTGATTTTGGTTTAATAATAAGAAAAAAAATTCTAATAATTAGAGCTGTCCAACAGTGGAGTGGACTGCTCTGTGAGGAAATTGTTTCTCTGTCACAAGAAGGGTTCAAGTAGAGGTTGGCTAAATTGTAAGATCATTTCCAATTATGAGATCTATATGATTCTGTATTTGTATTTTTCCATTTTTTGAGAGGATATTTTATATAGTAAACTATTTTATTAGCTGAAAAAATCTTGTAATAATTTTGTTCTTTTTATTTAACAGAGGGCATATTCCCAACTGGTACTCAAAGTATAAAAACATTTGTGCTATTTGATAAAGGAAACAAAAATGTAATGATGGGTGGTAATATTTGGTTTTTAGGTATTATTTATTAAAGGTCACCTAGTTAATATCTTTTGTTCTTCCTTCCTTTCTTCCTTCCTTCCTTCCTTCCTTTCTTCCTTCCTTCCTTCCTCTTCCTCCTCCTCCTCCTCCTCCTGTTCCTCTTCCTCCTTCTCCTCCTCCTTTTCATTTTCCTCCTCCTCCTCCTCCTCCCTCTCTCTAATGAAAAAAGTGCAATTTTTAAAAAATAGAGTAGGGTTGGAAGAGACTACTTACCAGTGTCCATCAAGAATTTGGTTGAGCATTTGTCAGGGATGTTGGCACTCATAACCTTTCACTAGGACTACTGCAATAGTTCCCAAATTTATCTCCCTATCTGCAGTCTCTATACTTCCTATCCATCCTCCACATACCTATCAAACTTATATTTATTTATACGGTACAGCTGAGGCCATGCCATTATTCATTATCAAGAAGCTCTAGCGGCTCTTTCTTGCTTTTAGGAATACATATATATATTGGTTTTTTAACATTTATAATTTTAAAAATTTTGCTTTAATTAATTAATCATTCATTTTCCCTTTCCATCGAATGCCCCCACTCCCCCCCACACACACAAAAGAAAAATGCAGAAACCCTGTATTACATAATTACAATCAAGCAAAACTTAAACTGAAGTTTCTGGTCATACCCCCTGACTCAATATTCCTAAATGTCCCTGTCCAGGGACTGGAACATTTCTTTATCCCATTCTTAAGTATTCAATGCAACACAAGAGTTAAAAAAAAGAAAGAAGAAAAAGCTTATCCCTAAAGGTTGCTGGTTGCTACTTGTTCCACATCAACAGTCACAGAAGCTCAACAGACCTTTACTTCCTTCCTCCATCCCTCCCATAAAATAATTGAGGTACCCTATTTTCTGAATTCTGTTAGCATAACCCTATATTGTATTCCTATCTTAAGGGATCATCTGAAAATTCTTACCATGTCAGAATGCCTCCCTCCAACTTAACCTGAGAAGAGTAAACCTTCCCACTACAAGTGACCCCATCTGAGGATTTGCTTTGATTTGTAAAAAATAGCCACAGGGGAGCCTTAGGACACAGACACAAAACTCCCTCTCCCTCCCCCTCCCCCCCCACTTAGTTACTTTACATACCATGTCACCTCAACCCAGGTCATTCTGACTCATAACCACCAGGAGGTCTATATCGAAGACTGAACTTCTTAAAGGCCAGCAAACCTGGCATGCACTGGACAAAGAGGAAAAACAAATTCCAGAGGTGAGTGGTCCGTACCATGAACTCCCTGCAGCGCAGCTGCAAATCCTAAGAGAAAACAATAAGACAGCTGGTACTTCTGGCTCCTTCATTTGCTCATGCTTGTACCCTTCGTTTGATTGCCCATGTTGGTTCAATGTCATAATTTTGATGGATTTATAACTAGATGGTCATAGAATTTTAGAAATGCAGGGACCCCAGAGATAGTCTAGTTCTTTTCTCAAAGTGTGGTCCAGGAACCCCTGGGGGGGTCTCCTAAGACCCTTTCAGGGAGTCAGTGAGGTTAAGACTATTTTTATAATAATGCTAATCCAGTTTCGATTCTAATGCTGCAAATGTAAATCGATATAACCCATATAAACCAACGCTCTTTGGGAGGGAATTTTTACTAAAAGTTTAAGAACTAAGGATACCTGAGGCCAAAAAGTCTGAGAACCAGTGAGTCAGTCTGACCTTGTGATTTTATAACGGTTGGTCTAATGTTTTTCCCACTATATTATGCTGCCTATATGGGTTCTTTAATAAATAATTTATGTTAGAATATATGTATATTATGATATAGATTACGAGTTTTATGTATGTTGTTTATGTGCACATGTAACAATCCACATGTATGCAATGCAGTGCACATATATACGTTTATGTGTATGTATGTACATGTATGTATGTATTGTGCGTGTGTGTATGCAGAGACCCCTTGACCATATGGTGTATCTCTCTCTTTCTGAATATAAAACATACACATACATATACATATACACATATATCTTTCTATGTTTATCTATCATTATTGATATCTGTATATCTCCTACCTCTGTCATTGTGACCTCTAGATAAATCTCAGTGCTCCAGACAACTCTATGAGGTTATTAATTGTAGAACAATTCTTATTTGCCTTGGTAGATCCTACCTGGCACACAGAGGGAGAAGAAATGGAAGCAGTGTCTGATTTAAGCTTCTTGGTCTCAAAGATCACTGTAGATGGTGACTGTAGCCATGAAATTAAAAGACACTTGCTCCTTGGAAGGAAAGCTATGGCAAATCTGAACTGCATACTAAAAAGCAGAGACATCACCTTACTGACAAAGGTCCATATAGTCAAAGCTATGTATGGTTTTCCAGTAGCAATGTATGGCTGTGAGAGGTGGACTACGAGGAAAAAAAAAATGCCGCAGAATTGTGATGCTGGAAAAGACTTTTGAGAGTCCCTTGGACATACTTAAAGAAATTAATTCAGGCTATTCACTGGAAAGTCAAATATTGAAGCTGAAGCTGAAATACTCTGACCACACATTAGGAAAATTACTTTATCAGCTTAGTGGAAAATGGATTGAAGGGATGAGAGATGAAGTAGGGAATTCAAGTAGGAGACAGTATTCCAGGGATGAGATGCTTAGGGCCTTGACCGGGATGGTGGTTATGTGAGTGGAGAGAGGGGTATGCATAGTTAAGATGTCTTGAAGTTAAAAAGGAAAAGACTTGAAAACAGATTGGATATATGGATATATTGGATATATGAGTCTGGATGACTGGGAGGATGATAATGTTCTTGACGTAATAGGGAGTTATGAAGAAGAAAAAGTTTTAGGGAAAAGATGACAAATTCTGTTTTAGATATGCTGAGTTTGAGATACCTATGGGATATATCTAGTTCAAAATGTTCAATGGGTACTTGGTGATTTAAGACTGAAAGTCAGGGCTGGAAATAGAGACCTGGGAATTTTTGGCTTTGAGATGATAATTAAACCCATGGAAAGTTTGGGATCACCAAGTAAAATAATATAGAGGGAGAGGAAAAGAAGACCCAGGACAAAGCCTTGGGGGATACCTAGGGTTAGTGGGCATGCCATAGTTGAAGATTCAGCAAAGAAGACTGAAGGGTTCTCCAGCAGGGAGGAAGAAAACCAGAAAGAGCAGTCATGAAAGCCTAAGGAGGAAAGAGGATCCAGGGGGAGAGGGTGATCAACAGTGTCATAGGCTTCAGGGAGTAACCTCTCTGATGAAGGATGAAGACTGAAAAAAATATCATTAACTTTAACTCTTAAGAGATCATTGGTTTCTTCTTCAAATAGGTGAAATCTCAATGGCCTTAAACATCTTCTCAGAAAATGTTTCCCATTGGTTTTCAGGGGTTACTTTAGACCAGAGATTCTTAATTTTGTTGTTTCATGGACTCCTTTGGCATTTTGGTAAAGCCTACGGACCCTTCCTCAGAATAATGTTATTTAAAAAAAATTCATAATAGGAGAAAATGCAAACTTTCAGTTAGAAAGAAGTGAAAATAAAGAAGCTATTTTTTCCCCATCTAAGTTCATGGATTCTCTGAATTGTTGTTGAGTTGTTTAAGTCATGTCTGACTCTTCACGATCACATTTTGGTGATTTTCTTGCTAAAGATACTGCAGTGGTTATCCATTTCCTTCTCCATCTCATTTTACAGAGAAGGAAGCTGAAGCAAATAGGGTTAAGTGACTTGTCCAGTGTCACACAGCTAAGAAGTATCTGAGACTGAATTTGAATTCGTGAAGATGAACCTTCCTGATTCAGTGCTCTGACCACTGGGAAACCTAGCTCCCTAAAAGCTATGCACAAATTCCTTCTGGGTCCTTGCACCCCAGTTGAAGAACACTTGCTGTAGATAAAGAAAGCTCATTATATGATATTCTATTCTTAGCACTCATTGTAAACAGGTCTTTCCACTTGTTTAGCGGCCATCCTCCCTGCTTGGAATACTTTCCCTCCTCCTTTCTACTTTTTAGAATCTAGATCTCTTTAAAGTTGAGTTTAAGAGGCACCTCTGATATTAGACTTTTCCTGATTCCCTCAGTTGTTAGGGTTTTCCTCCCCACAAATTGCTTTGCCTTTACTAGGCATATATTTTTGTACTGCTTCTCTGTACATATGTTTACATGTTGTTTCTTTCCAGTATAATATAAGCTCCTTGAAGACAAGAATTATTTTCATTTTTGTCTTTGCATCCCCAGCACCTAGCATGGTATGTAGGACATAAGAGATTTTTTAAAAAGTGTTTGTTAAATTGAATTGAATACATCATGTTTTTTTTCCTTAAAAATAACCTGTGAAAGAGGTTGAAGTGTTTTTCTAGGTAGGAAGAATTAAAGTGTATAGGGTTGGGAATTTGGGGATAGGATTTGCTAAGGTGGTGGTAGAGCTAATAGTCAATTAACCTCTAAAACTGGTCTTGAATCCTACAATCAGTGATCGTCCCTATAACTGAGGTAAAGGTTTCATCTCATACAGAAACTGTATATTGTGGCTAATGTGTTCCCATGACTAAAGGCTTCCCTGATTCTGACTTGTGGCAATGGCTACCTTAGACAGACAGTTGGAAAAAGCAAAAAGAGCACTGCCCACAATTCTATTTAACATCATTGAACAGGAAGGTCTCTGGGGTCCTTTGCAATGCTGTGATTCTGATACTAAATCCATTGAGTAGGCAGGCTGACAAGATACCTAGCAATTACCAAGACCTACACAGCCCAGATAAGAATGAGTCACCTATGTCTGAGGGAGGAATGCTACTGAAAGGACCTCTCAGCTTCCAGTAATTGCTTTGCAAGCATCACAGGCTTAGGTAAATATGTACTTCTCTCTTTAGGCCTTTCTAAAGTGCTCTATGCTCAAATAAGGCCCATTGTAGCTCACTGAAAGCCTGGATTCCCTCTAAGAGGACACCTGTATTACAGGAGCAGTGATTAGGATTCCTGCATCACATGGTTGAAGGGTCAACAAAGTTTAAGCAAGAAG
The DNA here is from genome assembly GCA_028646515.1 of Pseudochirops corinnae. Lineage (NCBI taxonomy): Eukaryota > Metazoa > Chordata > Mammalia > Diprotodontia > Pseudocheiridae > Pseudochirops > Pseudochirops corinnae. Next base: position 71,304 of record JAQQSV010000796.1, read on the forward strand.
TCATTCCAGGACTGGGGAGATTATGGAGGCAGGAAATTGGTAGAGGAATGGAGACTTCCATTCATAGTCCTTTCCTTTTCCCTCTGTCCTCACAGCTCTCCTTTTCCAATCAGTTGCAAAGTCCTCCTGATTCTATTTCAATAATTATCACTTTTGTTCCCTCTTTTCCATTCCCTTTGCAATGACCCTAGCTCAGGACCTCATCTTCTTGTCTAGATAACTAAAACAGTTTCCTAATTGCTTTTTGTTTTGTTTTGCTTCTAGTCCCATCATTCTTTAGCCCTTCCTTCACCACATCACTCTTCTATTCAAAACCCTTTGGAGGCTCCATAAATTCCCTGCTCAAATAAGTATACATTCTTATTCCTGGCAAAAAACCAGCTGTTGTTTGAGACAGGGGTGTGGGGTGGATGGCGAGGAGAGAGGTTCAGTGCTTCCCCACTGTCTATCATGGAAGCCTTGTTCCCTACTGTCTAGCTTTAGAATAGCCAGAGGTCAGAGGTGAGTCTCATATTGGAGGAGAATTCTCTAAACTTTCCAGGTAGCAAGATAATGGGGGCCTATAATCTAAGAAAAGCCAGGATGGTGACAAAGAAATGGTTGACAGAGTAGGAAGAGAATTAGGTAGCTATTTCTTATCACCAGTATCCTATATGGGAGCAGTACCTTTCTCCTAAAATCAGAGAAGCTGGGCTCAGATCCTATCTTTGTCACGACCTGTATGACCTCGGGCAAACCATTAACCTTCTTATGCTTCAGTTTCCTCATCTTTAACATGAGAGATCAGACCAAATGGGCCTCTGAGCTCCAGCTCTAAGCTCTAGGTCTGTGACCTTGGCCATTCCCTCCCCTCACCCCTTCAGTACTAAATTCTTTGTGGAGACTATTCAGTGATTCCTCCCAACTTCCTCATACAGCAGGGAGGGGGCAGGGATTATTAGAGATGAGGAAACAGTCACAGTAAGGTTTACCAATACACCTAAAGTGGCATACACAGAGGCAGGTTGCCTAACTTTTAGCTTATTAGAGCATCCTAGTTGCTCAGTGAGGTCAGCACCCTGGGCTCTGGGAGTGTGGGAAGAGACATCTACCATTAAGAGTGGTTGCATAGCCATGGGATTCAGGGAGGGTGTTGAGGGAGTGCTAATGAATTGTAATTCATTCCATTTCAAGATAGCTTGAATTGTTAGGAAAGTTTTTCCTGATGTCAATCCTAAATTTCTCTCTTTGAACTTCTATTTAATTTTCTTGGATTATTCTCTGCCTCTTGGGAATCAAATAGAACAAGTCCAATCCCTCTTCCATGTGGTAGCCCTTGACCACTGCTAATCATATATGTAACCCAGAGTCTTCTCTTCCCCAGTCTAACCATCCCCATCTCCTTCAAATGACCCTTATATGGCAAGGATTCAAGGCTCTTTACCATTCTGACTGTTCTCTTCTAGAAGCTCCCCCAATTATCAATCCCCTCATTTTACAGTTGAGAAAACTGGGGCTGAGAAAGGTGAATTGCCAAGGTTTCACAATTGATATTCGAACCCAGTCCTCTAACACTTCTCACTCTCTCTTGAATCATAATTTGTGTTTTTGTCCTCCATTTCCCCTTATGGAGTATCCACTGCATCTTTATATTCCCAACACTGAGCACCATGTTGTGGCACTTAACAATATTTGATGAGATGAATTTCACTTATGCATGTCATTGTCTTCCTACAGAATCATTGTTTTCTATTCCTAAATCCTCCTTGTAATATCCTCATTTCAGCCTCTCCAGTTCTACCAGAATCAGTTGTCTGCCACCATTGTTTTTATACTAATGCATTTCTTTGATCACCTCAGGATTCCCCTGGATAGACAGATGCTAGCTAGCCAGAAAGATAAAGCATTTACTAAGTGTTTACTATGTGCCTGTCACTGTGCTAAGTGAAAGTCCTCCACCTCACTGAATGACCATATTTTCCCCTGGAACACTATACTCAATTTTGCTGGGTAGGTGATTTTTGATTTTAATCCAAGCTCCCTTGATCTCCAGAATATCTCATTCCAGGCCCTTCGATCCCTTAATATAGAAGCTGCTAGATCCTGGGTTATCCTAATTGTGTTTCTACAATATTCAAATTGTTTCTTCCTGGAAGCTTTCAATACCTTCTCCTCGGTCTGGGGATTCCGGAACCTGGCTATAATATTTCTAGGAGTTTT
>JAQQSV010000796.1:73602-93919 GCA_028646515.1 Pseudochirops corinnae
TACTTCCCCAACTGGGACAGCAAGGAAAGATAAGGGGAGGGTCCCACCAAGGTGGGAAAACAGACAAAGGAGCATAAAAGTGATTGACAGAAGCAATTTGAAAAGTTAACCACCCCAAATTGAGAAGTTTTCACTCATCCCACACAATGGATGATACACTTTTAGAAAACTTACCCTCCTGCTCCCTCCCCCACAAAAAGAGAAAAAAAAAATCTAAATCCCTAACAATCTTACATCAGAGATCAAAATAGCAAATATATCTTTTGATCATTTTAAATACATTTTTATTCATACCTTTTGTTTTTCTATCACCTATGTAGGGAAACAATGGGAGGAATTTTGTTTGCACAGGATTAAGGTTATAGCAGAATGAAAGTCGGAGGCAACTTGTTCTAATCAGAGCTGTGATCTAGCAGAACCAGGTCTCTGATCAGGTAGGGGGTTAGCAGAGTGCACCCATGCTTGACAAGCTGTTTGAGGGGCACATGACAGGGGCAGTGTGGGAGGGTGCACCTGGCCAATGGAGAACAAGGCAGGAAATGTGAATGGACGCAGCATAAAAGGGCTCACATGTGTCTGAGTCCCTGTACTCCATTAAGGGAGTTACCCGTTTATTCAGAAATAATAAATGGAAACAAAAATGTAATGAAAACCTTCCTGGCTTTCCAACAAATATTGTTTATACCTCGATTACAGATGTGTATCCCACCTACATTTCTCAGGCTGCCTCCTACCTCAAGAGTAACCCCTCTCTTATAACAAAGATTTTGTTTTTCTTTCTTTTTTTTGGTTACATTTTGAGTTCCAGTTTGCCTTCCTTCCTCCCTCCCTCCCAACCTCACATTAGGGAAGGCCAACATTTACTATAGATCCAATTGGGGAATCATACGATACATCCCTCCTCAGATCAGTGCTTTCTCTGGAGCTGGACAGCATTTTCCTGAAGTCCTTCAGAGTTGAGATGAAGGATCACATTCCTCAGGAGATTGGTCATTCACAGTGGTCTTCAAACAGCACTGCTGCTGCTATGTACAATGTTCTCTTGGTTCTACTTGTTTCACTCAGTATTATTTCATGCAAGTCTTTCCATGTTTTTCTAAAACCAACCTGGTTTTAGTAGTATTCCAACACAATCCCACACCACAACTTATTCAGCCACTCCCTAATTAATGGCATCCCCTCAATTTCCACAAAGAGAGCCACTGTAAATATTTTAGAACACTGAGGTTCTTTTCCTTTTTTCCTGATCACCTTGGAAAACAAAGCTCATAGTGGTATCACTGAGTCGAAGGGTATACACAGTTCTAGAACTCTTTGGGCATAATTCCAAATTGCTCACCAAAATGGTTGGATCGGTTAGCAGTTTCACAAAGATTTTCAAGGGGAAAAAAAACAGCTCAACAGCATGAAGTAATATATTAATAATGGGCTAGTGTCATGCAATGCCCCACACCTACAGTCTGACTCTGCAAAAAGCAGTGGACACAAGGCCTTCTCAGGTCTCTTCTTCGGGGCTAAATTTGGTCATGATTTCACAGCATTTGGTTTTGCTTATATTGCTACAGCTACTGCTCATTCCATCTACATCACTGTAGGCATTGTGTGCAGTTTTCCTAACTCTACTAACTTTACTCTGCATCAGTTCATGAGTCTTCTTTCCCATGCTAATCAACCAATCCATTGATCAAAAAGCATTTATTAAGTGCTCACTAGGCTCCAGGCACTGTGCTAAACACTGGGGATACAAAGATTAGGCAAAAACAGTCCCTGGTTTTGAGCAGCTTGTGTTCTAAGGAGGGAGACAACCCATTTAAATCAGAACATACAAGACAAATAAAGACTAAAGGGAAAGCAACCTGAAGAAATGGTACTGGCAGCTGGGGAGCCCAGAAAAGGCTTCCTGGAGAAAGCAACGCTTCAACTGCCTCTTAAAGCAGGCTTTAGAAGTCACAAGTTAGGAGGGAGAGCATTCCAGGCATGGCAAGGGGAAGAGAAGGGAGTGACAGAATGGGTCGTTTTACTGAACTTCACTCTGGGATGGCTCGCTGGGTAGAGAAAAGAAGAGGTCAGGTTTGGAAACAAATCGGATATAAAGACAAAAGGGATAAATAAAAGATAAAATTCTTTAAAAAAAAAAAAAAACCAGAAGAATAGGGACCCAGAAAACAGAACCATTTCTGGATTTAGAGGAAAAGACATAAGGATGCCTGCACTGGCTAAAACACCAATTTAAAACCGGAACATTTTGACAATTTTACACTAACCTCAAATGCAATAGTTCTACAAATTATGAATAACAACACCAGTATCGTTGTAGACAATGACTGACATACAAACAAAAGCTGGTAAAGGAATGTTAGAATTTTTCAAAAATCAATTTCATTGTAACCACATCAGCAACCACTGCTACTCTAGGCCATCTTCCAGGGATGCAAACAGCATTGTTCAAGAGAAACAGAGGCCGATGGCTGTCCCACAGGCCAGGGAGCCAGTGTGATAAAGGAACACAAGCACTGGCTCTGGATTCAGGAAGCAGATTGCAAATGCAGCTCTGACATTAGCTATATGATGCTGGCCAAGTTGCTAAATAAATCTCTCTGAACTTTAGTTTCCTCACCTGTGAAATAAAGGTAATACAATTTATACTCGCTCCTTTACAGGATAATGGTGAGGAAAGGATTTTGTAGACCTTCAAGTGCTACATGGATGTGGTCATTGATGGTTATTTATCGGAACAGTTAAAGACCTAGATAGCAAAAAGTGATCAACTGTATTAACTGGCGAGTAGGCAGAAGTGTTATTTCCAAACACCAAAACCCAGAATAAGCTATATGCTCTATTACCCAGCTTAAGGCACTGGGTTGTAAAAAATGTTCACGCCTTGAATCATGGGATCCATCTCGGGACACTACTTCACTGTAATTTGGAACGATGCCCAAAGGACTATAAAACTGGGCATGCCCTTGGACCCTGCAATAAGATCTTGGAGTTAGAATAAAGGGAGTCAGTCACCTGCCTGGAACAGCTTTGTAGCATCTTGCATTGTTGGTGACTCAATGACTTAAACTGATAAATGAATTCATCGATGATATCCCACAGTCACTAGCAGGATAGGTTAAGAGGAGCAAGGCCCATCAGCACTGAAAAGAGACTATGGTGCTTGTAATAAGACTCAAACCTCTGCTCCAAGGAAGGCCACTCCTGACTTTGACATATACACATACGTAACCAAAATACTTGCAGAGGATCAGGAACACTACATCAGTGTCAACCTGTGGGGGATAGCTTCAGCCTCTGGCCAGTGGGATTTTTGGTCCAGCTGTTTCTGCAGATGCCCTGCATGTCACGCACCTCATGGTCAATGACAAAGCAGAAGACCTGGTGGCTTGCAGCTCATAAGCCTTTTGGTTGAAAAGATTCCTAAGTCACATCCCACTCTGGGTCTTCTCTGTGCACATTATAGGCCACATACAGCGATCACCTGGGGACTCAGGCTCAAGCTCCTAAGCTGGGAAGGAGGCAGCAAGTGAGCAGCCCAACACACTGAGAGAAGTTAAAAGACATGCTGTACATCACACAGCCAAAACATTATCAGAGGCAACACCAGACACAGGGCTTTCTGGCTTTGAGGTCAGTCTTCTATCCACTAATCTACTATGCCAAGTTTTCTATGTGTGTGTGTACATTACACACATGTGTGTATATGTGTAGGTGTATGGACAGGTGTACTGTGAACATGTACGTGTGTTTGTGTATGTGTATACACACACATCTTTAGTAGTATAAATCAGTAAGAGCAAAACTATTATTGTACCAGTATCAATATGTTGAGACAACCAAAACACCCAAAAACTGCTTATCAAAGGAGAAACTTCTGAGTGCTTATAGAACTACACAAAAATCTAAACATCAAATTCTATGAATCATGGAAAGAAAATGCTCCAAAATGACAACACACCAAGAAAGCATACTAAAATTGTGAGGCAAGCACCCTAAAATGTCAGTAACCAGAAGAAAAACATAACGGCCAGTTGGGAAGACAAGAATGGTAAAGCCAAGATTTTGATGCACCATGTGATCAGTAAGACACCTACGGCTTTGGAGCAGAGACAATACCCATACCACAGGGGGATCCTGGAGGGAAAATGGACAGTGGGATAATGATATGGGAGAAAAACACCTGGACTTGGGGTCAGGGGAACCACATATCAATCCTGTCTCAGACACTAAATGTATGTGACCACATAAAGACGCACTGTTTGGTCTGTCTCCTTGGCTGGATGCTCCTCCAGATCACCCCCTCTAACTGTAGGTGTCCCTCAGAGCTCTGTCCTGGGTCTTCCCTTCTCCCTTTAGAGTAAATCTCATCAGCTCCCAAGGATTTCATTACCACAGAATCCAGTTTCAGCTTAATGTTTTTATAGTACATGGACCAATAACAATTTCCAGGCTACTCTTCAGAGTTTGAACTATAAACTAAACAACTCAAGGATGAAACAAGCTGCAAACCAAACAGTAACAATCTATTAAAGAAAGGGATAACTGCTAGGGAGGGTAAGCAAAGCTCCTGAGCAGCCAACTCTTCACATGAAGCTATTTAAGTCTCAAGTAAGCGATACACGGCTCTAAATGAGGCTGCTTCCAAATGGGCTAACCTACAGAAGAGCTATTACGAGAAATGGGATAGTAATGCCAAGTCAGAAAATGGACTGGACTCACGACTCAAAACTCAACTGCAAGAGTTTCTGAGAGAAAGTTCTAAAGGGCCTTTAAAATATTCCACTAATTCTGTGAAATGTCAAGGGAAAAAAGGATGAAATAGATAGTATATGCGAAATGATCATAACGTCAAAACATATCTGTGTAAACAAAAATAAAACTGAGATGTAATTTATAGCTTAATGTTTATTAAGTTTTTTTCCTATAAAATTAATACTTTTTAAATTCCCAAAAAAAACTATTTTATTATATGGTTACATTCTGCAACTAATAAATTCTATAAACACAAAAAGAACTAAAACTCAGCACTTATTCTAAAATTTCATAAAATCCTACATGGGGAAAAAAAAACCTGACATGCTAGATTAATATTGAAAGCAATCAGGTCACAGGTCCCAGATTTTTACATATGCCAGGAATATCATCATTTCATGTGTGAAATCTGTGTGGGGGTTTAAAACCCCTCAAACGAAAATGTGCAATGATCCGCATTTGTGGTAACCAGATAAAATAACCACAAGAAGACCAAACTTAAGCGCACCCACATCGATAGTTATCTAAGGTAACTCAGGAGCCACACTTGCAAGCACCATTAACCCAGAGTCACGTGATTCCTGAATGCTCTGCAGAGTCACACTGCCCCCCAAGGCCTCAACATGCCATAGTCTGCACAGGAAAGTGCCACATGTAATCAGAAAGCCTCCATCTAAGTGTCACTGAACTAGACCAATCCCAAGAGAGGATGAAGACAAAATCTAGACTCACCAGATAAAGATTCTCTTTGTCCTGGAACGCGTAGTGTAACTGAGGGATCCAAGGACTTGTACTCCGAGATAATATGCTTCGTTCTTCTTCAAAAAATAAAACCTACAGAAAAAAAACACTTTTTAAGCAAACACATTCTCAAAATGGACTTACCAAAGCTGTTCCTCTGCCTTCTAGCACATACACCTTGCCCCAAATTCTAAAAAGATCTCATTGATCTAAAATAAGAGGGAGCAGAGCAAGGGTCCCACAATGTGGCCTCACTGTTCCTTCCAACTGCTATCTTTTTTCCTTTTCTGAGCCAAGTTCCTTGAAACCATTGGTGATCTCCATTTTCTTCCCATCATCTACCTCTTTGCTTGACCCCAGTAATCTATCTTGTTTTATTCAAATGCTTACTAATGCAGAGATATAAGATAGTGTACATCTGGCACACACAAGGCATTCCAGCATCACCAGTTGGCTTTGAGAGCTCTCCCTAAAATGAATCAGCCGTGTATATGCTACTAAAACTCCATTTATTACCCTCTACTACTTCACTCTTCTTGGCTAGAAGGATAAGACTCACAACCCAGATAAGACTCTGGGTTAATGGTGCTTGCAAGTGTGGCTCCTGAGTTACCTTAGATAACTATCGATGTGGGTGCGCTTAAGTTTGGTCTTCTTGTGGTTATTTTATCTGGTTACCACAAATGCGGATCATTGCACATTTTCATTTGAGGGGTTTTAAACCCCCACACAGATTTCACACATGAAATGATGATATTCCTGGCATATGTAAAAATCTGGGACCTGTGACCTGATTGCTTTCAATATTAATCTAGCATGTCAGGTTTTTTTTTTCCCCATGTAGGATTTTATGAAATTTTCGAATAAGTGCTGATCAAATCACGACAGCTCTAGTCAATCCAGCCACCATTCTGCATTCATGTATGCCTTCCAACATTAGTTCAAGTCTTTGCATCTGTTTTTTAAATGAAATTTTCATTTGTTTTGATATCTTGTTTTTTTTTTTTTACATTACCTTCATTCTGAAAGAGGGCCCTCCTCTCACACAAAATTTAAAAGGAGAAAAAAGCAGCTCGGCAAAACTAACCAACACACCATCGACCGAGCCTGCAGGAAATGTGATGTTTCATAACAAGAGTCCCCCACCTCTGCAAAGAAGGGAGGGAGGTTCATTTTCTCAACTGTCATCTCATCGGTCACTCTAATTATAGACCATTCAATTTTGTTCTGTTCTTTCCATGTAAACCGTTATGCTCACTATATACAGTTTTCCTAGATCTGTTTACATACCTCTGCATCAACATATGTCTTGCAATGTTTTTCTGAATCCTTTGTATTTTTCATTTTTTAGAGGGGAATAATATTCCACTATATTCATGTACCACAATTTACTTAGTCATTGACCAGTAGATGGGAAGCTACTTTATTGCCAGAATTTGCTACCACAAAAAGAGCTGCTACAAATATGTAGCATCTTTGGAACCTTTCTGCCTCTCCTTGGAACTCAAGTGCAAAATTTTCTATTTAACCCTATTAAATTTCATTTTATTAGATACAACCCAATGTGCTTGCCTTCCAAGATTCTTTGCAGTCCTCTGTTATTCAACATGCTAGCTACACCAACTAGTTCCTTGTATTTGACAACCATGACATATATATAAAAATAACACAGGGCCAAAAACAGATCTCTAGGGTATATATTACTCAAAGCCATCATCCAAGATGATAGCAGACCATTAAAAACTACACTATTTGTCTCTGTCCAGCCAGCCTGTTCCAACTCCATCTAACTATACTATCATCTAAGTCAGAGGTATCAAACTTAGGACCCGGGAATGCTGCCTAAAGTATATTAAAATGAAATTGGGAAATATGGAACAAAATAAATAAAAATACAACATAATGAATGTAATTTGTCGTTTTCTAAGTCAACAGGAAGGCTTCAAGGATCTGTTTAGCACTGATCTAAAGCCTACATCTCTCCATCTTTTCCACACAAATAGCTCTCACCCTATATTCATTGTCTTAGGAAATTAATCTATTGGTTTCACTTAGCTAACTGACACCTGTATGTGGCTGACTCCCAACTCCAAGAAAACTTACTTACCATCTTCTCCATACAGTGCTACTCCCACCTGCCAAATTTCACACACCCTCTTCTTCTTACCTGGAATGCCCTGCTCTCCTCAATGCTCTGCCCGGGATCAAATCACGACAGCTCTAGTCAATCCAGCCACCATTCTGCATTCATGTATGCCTTCCAACATTAGTTCAATAATTATTCTTCCTTTCTCTAAGGCAGTCAGTCAGCTGGGAAGCTATATCTTTGTGTTTATTACATTTTTGCTTATGTTTTTCTGTCACTCCCACAAAGATTATAAAAACAGGCTCACAATTAGTAATCACATTTTCTACACACTTTACAGCTTGCAAACAGGGCCACAGAAGCACCTGGAGCACAAAAGACATTCCAAACCTCCTGGCTAAAAGGCCGAGATCTCAACCTGTAGAGGGCCACCTCTCTTAGAACACTGCTTATTAATTTACTCAAATATCTGTCCATAGACAGCAGCTTTGTTTACAAGAACTACCATAACTGAGAAGACACAGCTTCCTATCAAGCAAAAGATTACCTGGCCACATAATAAACACCAATTATATTTAACTTTCCTAAATGTCTGTTCAATCTCACACACAGCCAACAAGCAAAAACAAACAATACCGAGCTGAGCTGACAAGATTTCTCTAGCTCTAAAGAAGATGGCTACATGAATCATTTGTAATGGCAACCCCTTTTCTAAAGGCCAAAGAGATTATATAATAAAATGAAATGACAAGAATGTTTACAAAGGACCTATGAACCTTGAAAACAGATAAAGAATATTCAGGAAGAAAAAATTAGGAACCAAGAAAGCTTTTTGCCCATACAACTACACCTAAATCTAAGTTCATGAGGCAAAATCTTCTTGGTTGACCTCAGGAACCATCATTGCATAACTATCAGTCTCTTAAGAGTTTTGTTATCAAATCAGAAAGTATACATAAAGAATGTTCATACCTCTTCTTGCGCCAACAAAGACCTCTTCTTCATCACTTTCATGGCGTAGACGTCCCCCGTGACTTTTTCCCTCACTACCTGCACTTCAGCAAAGTGACCACAGCCCACCAGACTTTTTACTTCAAAGTCCTTCAGGCTAGGCTGGAGTTCCCGTAATTCAGCAATGGTCTCTGAATCTGCACGAGACAGAATAGTTACTTCTAAATAAGTAAGGTGATTGAAACAAATATCTGTTTACTAAAGGAGAAAGTGCTATTAGGTGTTTCCAGGCTGTCAAAAGACAGTCACTTTACTTCCTCATCAAAGTCATGAATAAAATAAAACATATAAAATAAATATAAAAGTGTTTTCATATGATGTTATGTTAAAACTACTAAGTGTTCCCAGAATTCAAAAGAAGTTTCCATGGCAGCTATAATTTGAACCCCACGTAGTCAGAAAATAGACAAGGAAGACACATCATGCTTTTTTCCCTTTCTGTCTGTAGGCTGCAACACAATATTTAAACGAATACTCATACCAGCATTTTGTCCAGTTTAATACTATTACCTAAGAAATGTAGTTTCTACCAATGTTGGTCTTTCACAGTAAGTTTCACTCTGCTTCTTTCCACTCAGGCTAAACATGTTTTGCTCACTAGTCCCAAAGTTTTGCCCTCTGTGAGTCAATAATTTCAATAATTCCTCCCTCTCTTTTTGGGGACAGAGGAAGGGAGGGAAAAGGGAAACCCTCATTCCAAGCCACCAAAACATATTTGCTTTTTGCAATATATGAATTGGCTAGCAGATATCTCTACTCGCTCACATCTCTTTCCTAAACATATTCCTAATTCTTTCCCTGAGTCTAGTCTTTTATTGTGAGATTGAAAACATACATGGTGAAGTTTAAGCTTCAGCCTTCTGGGCTACCATGTAGCCTAGCAATTTTGGTACATCCTTAATCAGAATGCACAGCTACAGAAGTATCCTTCAGTCTTTTTTGCTCCTACCTGCTGTCACTCTACTATCCCAACAGCTCAAACCACCAGACAGAACAGCCAGGGTTTGGGCAGTGGTAGAGCAGACACCACTGAGTGGCTTCCCCTGAGATGCCACACCTCATACTCCAGTGGGGCTCCAGGCTCTGCTCAAATTGGAGCACAACGAAAGGAAGAGATGAAGAGAATGAGTGAGGAGCCTGCCACCTGCCCCATACAAATAACCCTAGAAGTGCGGCTGCCCCTTTGGACCCTTTCTAAGGATTCTTTAAGCCCCTCCTTCTGAAGGCTGTCAAAGAGCCTGAAATGGGACTTCATCTGAGGTTAGAAACTAGTGCCCCATGCAAACATGCTGCATTTTTTTCTTTTAGTGTTTCATTCCTTAGAAATGTAAAAAAATATTTTTTTGATTTTTTAATTTTATTTTTTTTTTTTTTTGCTTTTTGGAGGCAGAAGGGCAGAGCAGTTGGGGTTAAGTGACTTGCCCAAGGTCACATGGCTAGTAAGTGTTAAGTATCTGAGGCCACATTTGAACTCAGGTCCTCCTGACTCCAGGGCTGGTGCTCTATTCACTGCACCACCTAGTTGCCCCCCAAAAAAATTTCTTAATGCCTAAACATTAGCACCAGCTCCCAGAATAAATCCTGTCTGGGAAGCCTTGCTCTATCAGTGCCCACAGTAAGGTAGCCAAAGCTAGCTAGTACACAGTGGGCACCTGCCGAACATTCATAAGGTTAGTTCTCAATTAGCTGCACTAAAGGAGAGCAGCAACGTAAGTAATCAGAATAGCAGATACTTCAAAATCAGTACTACTAGATCTTGAAATAGGTTATCCAGTTGTGAGGGGGGGAAGGGGCAGATTCTGGTCCCCCTTTCACTCCCACCCCCCTTCCAACTCAAAAGCGCCAAGGACTCCCTTCTACATCTATGACTATTTCAATTGTGGCCAGCCATCCTGCAAACACTTAAGCTTAGTCACAAAGACGACCAAGCAGGTTTATGCGCTTGCACCAGAATGAACACATAACTACTAGAAAAAACAACTCAAAAGAACTTGTACTCATGGTGAATCAGAATACTCTCTTCTGCACATAACATTCGAGTGTGGTTAACCGCTGAACCAGAAATACTAGAACATAACACTTCCATAAGCAAATCCAAACCTATATGATATTTGGGAAGGCCAGGTCACTTCCGTGGAGAAAGCCTTGATCTTTCTTTTTTTGCCTTTTTTATTTTTATTTTTAATTTAATTTTTTAGTTTTAGTTTTCAACAATCATTTCCATAAGTTTTAAATTTTCTCCCTCTCCCTCCCTGAGATGGCTTGCAATCTGATAATGGGCTCTATATTCCTATTAAACACATTTTCACATTAATCGTGTTGCACAGAAGAATTATAACAAATGGGAAAAACCATGAGAAAGAAAAATGAAACAAAAAAGAAAATAGTCTGCCTCTGCATGTGACTAGCATTTTCCATCATGTGTTCTGTGGTCTACCATGGTTTTAGGACCTTGTACAGCTGAGAAAGGCTAAGTCTATCAAAATCAGTCCTCATACACTATGGCTGTTACTGTGTACAGTGTTCTCCTGGTTCTGCTCCCCTCACTCAGCATCTGTTCATTTAAGTCTTTCCAGATTTCTCAGAACTCTGCCTGCTCATCATTTCTCATGGTACAACAGTATCCCATTACATCCCCCAACTTGTTCAGTCATTCCCCAAACGATGGGCATGCCCTCAATTTCCAGTTCTTGGCCACCACAAAAAGAGCTGCTCAAAATATTTTCGTACATGTGGGTCTTTTTTCCATTTTTATGATCTTTTGGGATATAGCCCTAGAAGTGGTATTGCTGGGTCAAAGGGTATGCATATTTTTATAGCCCTTTGGCCATGGTTCCAAAATGCTCTCCACAACAGTTGGATCAGCTCACTGCTCCACCAACAATGAATTAATGTTCCAACATCCCCACATCCTCTCCAACACTTACCATTTTTCTGTTTTGCCATGCTAGCCAATCTGATGGGTGTGATGCAAAGCCTTGATCTTTTGTTTATAATCATGATAAAACCATGCCATTCTAATTTCCCAAGTTCCTTTCAAATCAAGGATTTGAGTTTTGAATTATATTCCCTAAGCTATAAGTCCTTTCAACTTTTTCTGTTGAACTTGGTTTTATCATTGCCTGTCCATAATAACCTCTCTTACATATGAGACAAAGTTATTAATGCCTGAGTCTAAATGAACTTGGTTCTGATTTGATGCCAGTGCCTGCCAACTCTGTTGGCTTTGCAGAACAGCCAACAGCTTTTCTCCACAAAGCCAGTATCCTTTCAGGATTCTGAGGCTCCCCTAAACCCTACCCAAACTTATCTCTCTTCACAAAAATGTTCTTTACACAGTTAATGTCAGCAAGCTAAAATAGTAAAAATAAGCCAAGTATAATTAGACACTTGATAACTACTCTACACACTTCCCAGTTTTTTCCCAAGGCTCCAGAACTCTAGCATCAATAGCCCCGAACTCTTGTAAGTCATGCTAAGAGTGGGTGTCACCTCAAGGTCTGTCTTCTACACTTTCTTGCTTGGTGATATCATTCCTTTCCTTGAGTCCAATTATCTATCACATATTATCTACAATCCAGACAGAGAGAGCCCTAATCTCGTCTGAGCTTCAGCCCCACATCATGAGTTGCCTGGTGGATATCTAGACTGGATGACTCTTAACCATCTCCAACTGGACGTGGACCAGACAGAATTTGCTAGCTTTGCCCCTCAACTCTGCCCTCATTGGAATTTCCCTACTACTAGTCATCCTTCCAAGCGCCCAGGGTTCCCAGCCTTGGTGGCATCCTCAAATCCTCATTCTCATCTCTACTTTCATACCCGCTCTGGTCTGGTCCTCTCCTTCTGCTCATACATACCACAGCCCTAGTTCCGGTCCCTGTCATTCCCTTTTGCCCAGACTATCACTAGAGCCTACTGACTGTTCTCCCTGCCTCCGTCAGCCTCCACCAAGATTCCAAAGGACCTTTTCCTAAAGCATCGGTCTATACTTGTTACCTCTACCCCAGATATCCCAGTTGCTCTCCATTACCTCTAGAATTACAAACTCCTCTGCTTGGTATTTTCATTTCTTTCCAATGTGGTCTCTTCTCTAGCCTTCCCTCTCTATCTTATGATTTTTTCCCTCCCACAAACTCTGTAATACAACTAACTGGCCTATCCAAACTGATCTAGCTCCCTTCTCCTTTTTGCATGCCCTTGCACTGGCTGCCCCATTACAATATTTCTTACACTATGGGTATTTAAATGCCATAAACCAATCAACCAGCAAACATTCAAGCAACAATCAAATGCTTGGAATGTACTTTAGAGGAGAAGAGACCTTAGTAATCAGTGAGGACCAAAGAGATTAAGTGACTTTCCCAGGATCACACAGCTACTAAGTATCTAGGGCAGGATTTGAACCCAGGTCTTCTTGACTCCACATCCAATGCTCCAACCACCACACACCATGCCATCTCTACTCTTTCCATAACTGTCTCTGAGAATCCCTGGCTCCCTCTGAGACACAAAAGCCACATTCTACACCAAGTCCTTCCTGATTCACCTAGCTGTCAGTGCCTTCCTTCCCCAAACAACTTTTTATTTATTTTGCACAAGTTCTGTATGTACTTATAGATGTACATGTTGTCTCCAGTTAGAAAGTAAGCTTCTCGAAGGCAGGGACAGTCTTGCTTTTGTCTTTTGTATCCTCAGCAAGATGATCGACACATAGTTGGTATTTAAGAAATGCTTGCTGATGGACTGGTTTATGGCATTTAAATAACCACAGTGAGAGAAACACTGTAATGGAGATGGAAAAATGCAAATGGGCACAACCAAAATACCTCTTAACAAAGAAATGCCTTCCCAGATAGATCCTTCAACACGTGCAGGTAAGTATCAACACAGCCAGGTGCTATCTCCTTCATTCAACCTCCACTACCATTTCTATCCAAGTTCAAAAGCTGGCAACACCCAGAAATTCACACGAACAATTTGAGAGAAGACTAAACATCACCCTTTCAATAATGACATTAGCCATCCTGGGTTGAAATGCTAAAGGCAGCCCCCCTCAAACACCCCACTAAGGAGTTGCCTGTTCCTGTCGCTAGTCCTTTCTGCTGTGACCAAGCAAGACCTAGAGGACCTGAGTAGCCTTTGATTAAATGTGGAGGAAAAGCTCAAAACTAATAAAGGCTGCCAAGAGTAACAGCAGGGAACCAAGATCCAGATACTCACAAAATTCTTCCTCTCACCCTACTCCTACCCTCCCATTTTAGAACAAAAATGTCTAAGAGAGGGATGGAGGTGGGGGAAATTATGTGAATAAAGACAGTACCCAAATAACCAAAAATACAGTTCTAAAACCAAGGATAATTAGCCAATTTAAGGACGATTTTGAAATTAATTCTAACAAAGAAAAAGCACTCCAAACTTACACTTTCTGACAAAGTTGCTCACATGCTTTATCTTCATTAGGGCAGGACTGCTGCACTCTTCAAAGAAAACAAAAAGGGCATCCAGTATCCCTTCACGGGAGAGAGGAGACATCTGCTGTTGAGTCATGAAGGGTGTTTTACCCTAAAAACAGCAAACAACAGATGGAGCACTCGTCAATAATGAAAAGCACAGATCAATAACATCCCCATAAAGTAAGTTACATGGTACCAACACAAGGTAACTGTGTGTGCTACACTAACAGCACAATCTTGCAGGTTTGCTCTTTAAAACATCAACAGCCACCACATCCAGGAAGTCGATTGAAGGTAGAAGGGAATGTAAATGATGAAGCTGGATTTCGGAAACCAGGCGTGTGGCAGAACGCGGTAACCAGACTGCTATCCAGCTATGCTTCTGACTGTAAATTTAGCATTTTACCTTGGATGCAACATCTCCCAAAGCACATCTCATTGAGCTATGCAGCAGTAACGACTACTTTTCTCACATAGACAAGATCCTAGGGCAGTGGTTCTCAACCTGCAGGTCGCGACCCCTTTAGAGGTCGAACGACCCTTTCACAGGGGTTGCCAAAGGCCATTGGAACTGAGACACCACTCCTCTATCCTTCTCCAGGAGGGTTTGCCCACATGCAGATACGCCCACATACGAGTATTAAAGGGTCGGGACATTAGGAAGGTTGAGAACCACTGTCCTAGAGGCTTTGTCAATGCAATTTCTTCTCACAGCCTAAGAAACAGAACGATCAGGGGGCCACCATGCTTGCAGGGTGGGCCTTGGTTCTGTCACTGACTCACTTATCACAGAGCAACACAGAGCAATGGAAAGAGAACTAGATATAGAGGCATGGGGCCTTGGTTTAAGGGCCTTCCTGCTCCCACAATTTACTGTCTGTGATCAAAGGCAGGGCACTTGACCTCTCAGGGCCTCAGTTTCCTTTTCCACAAAAATGAGAGGGTTAAAGATGACCCTGAAGGTTTGTTCCAACTCCAAATCTGTGATCCCTCTCTGTGCCTTGGTTACTCTTCCTGACTAGAGCAGAGGATCTCAACCTTTTCTTATGCTTCAGACCCCTTTGGCAGTGAAGCCTATGGGCTCCATCTCAGAAAAATGTTTTTGCATGCATAAAATAAGATATGGGATTACAAAGGAAACTAATTCTATAGAAATAAAATTTTTAAATATTTTGAAGAAACAAGTTTACAGGCCCCAGATCACTAGCCCCTGGACTGGAGTTTCTTGCAAGAACAATCCTACATTGAGTTAAGATAACATTACAGACTCAAGGTTCCCTTTTAAAGAGCTTGGGAGAACATCAAAATTCCAAGGTTCTACTGCAACCTCATTTTAAAAAAAGTTTTATGTACAGAAATGGCATTTTTTTCTTATTTATTAATGTCAAACAAATGTCAAACATTTTGTTTACAAACAGAAAATACAGTGGAGGGAAAGAACTAGAAGAAGAAATTGGAAAATGAACCAGGATGATACAATAAAGGTTCCAATATTGTCCTAAGCTCTCCAGATGTAACATATAATTGCATTAGGAAAAGGAGATAAAATATTTGAAAACAAATGTGGAATTCTTTCAAAATCTGTTCATCACTTCTATGGATTTTATAAACTAAACTCAAGCTGGTAGGGTACAGTGGATGGAAAGCTTCCCTCAGAGTTAGAAAGATTAGGGTTCTGGGGTGGCTAGGTGGTACAGTGAATAGAGCACTGGCCCTGGAGTCAGGAGGACCTGAGCTCAAATCTGGTCTCAGACACTTAACACAAAAAATTAGCCATGTGATCTTGAGCAAGTCACTTAATCCCAATTGCCTTCCAAAAAGCAAAATTTTAAATTTTAAAAAAATTAAAAAAAAAAAAGATTAGGGTTCAAATTTCATTTAGCTAATCAGTCAATAGACAAACTAAGAAGCTGCATAAAGACCCTTCCTTAATCGTTCTGCCACATTTTTAAATCCCTACTCCTTTCTCCAATAAATTAGCTATTCCTCCCGGCTTTGTGTCTTCTGCAAATTTAGGCCTTCATTGAAGACTTCATCCAAGTCACTGATAAAAAATGCCCAACACAGATCCAGGGGCCCTCCACCTAAAACCTCCTTCCAAACTGACACTGAACCATCAACAACTTTTGTGTCCAAATTTTCAACCAGTTCCAAATCTATCTAATATTTCATCATCTAGCTCCAATCTCTCCATCTCATCCACAAGAGATACAAGAGTAGCACAAAAAACTGTCAAATTTTTTTGTTGTTGTTTAGTCATTTTTCAATCATATCTGACAATTTGTGACCCCATTTGGTGTTTTCTTGGCAAAGATATTGGAGCAGTTTGTCATTTCCTTTTCCAGCTCATTTTAAGGATAAGGAAACTGAGGCAAACAGAGTGAAGTGATTTGCCCAGGGTCGCACAGCTAGTGTCATGAGACTGCATTTGAACTCAGGTATTCTTGACTCCAGGCCCACCCAGCCTGGGGGCATTCTATTCAGGGCACCACCTAGCTGGCCTGTCAAATGCTTTGTTCTAATCTAAATAAGCTATACCAATAGCCTTCCCTTCACCTTCCAGTCTAGTAAGCTTGCCAAAAAAAGGGAAAAGATTTAAGTCTGGCATGAGCTGTTCTTGATGAAGACGGTTCTCTATGGTTCTTTGTGATTGATCACTCTTCTTTCTTCTAGATGCTCACTAACTACTCCTTTAATAATAATAATACCTTCCAGAATCTTGACAAGAATCAAAATCAAATTCACTGGCCCATGGTTTCCAGATTCTCTTCTCTTCCCTTATTTCAAAATTGGGCTATCTGTTCTTCTTCAGCCTTGTTAAACCTCTCCAGCTGGCTCCACAATTACATCTGCCAAGTCTTAAACACAGTTGGTTGGAGCCAGGTCACCGGAAATCACCAATGGCAGCAAAGGTCTTAGAATCTTGAGTGTCAACTTCCTAGCAGCTATTCTTGTTCTGTCCTTTTCAGGCTAAAAATCAGTCAAAGAGAGAAATAAGAAAAATATGCAGCAAGCATCTCTATCATCTCTCATTCATGTTCATGGCACCCTCCACCCTGAAGCAATGATCCTACTCCTCATAGAACTGAGCCACATTTTTCTGTTCACTTGATTACCTGTCCTTGTGTAACAGTAATGAAATTTGAAGATCCCTTTGTATTGCTAAGCTAAGAGGTACTTAGCACCTAGTTTCAAATTAAGCCTCTGTTAAAGAAACAGAAGGTATGAACCTCTGTTGCTGACGTAACAGGAAGGGGCTGAATAGAAAACCCCTCTTGCTGACATGACAGAAAGGAGCTGAATAGGGAGGACCAATACTGTATATAAGGAAAAAACCCCAGCTGGGAAAGCCATAATTTCCTGGGAACTGGTGGTGGCAGAGCTTCTTCTGAGGGCCAGCTAAAGCTGCTGAGAAGTGGCAGAGGAGCTGCTGAAGCTCCTGAAGATTTCCGAGGGCCAGCCAGAGCTGCCAGAGGAAGCATGACTGTGGTGTTGGTACTTTGTCTGTTTGTGGCTTTGTTAAGCCTTGACTTCCCAGGAATAGAGACTGTGAAGGATTTAAGGAGGACTGGACACTATGAGCTTCAATGTGGAACAGGAACTGCATGAACAGCTGGACAAGGAACTGGGAGCTATCTGCCTTTGAACCCAGGTGATAGTTTGGTGAATCCAGACAGGAGCTGGGACCATGTTAGGGGATCCAGGGAATCTGAGAGCCTACCCTAAGTCAAGCCGAAAGAAGACTTTACTTGGATACTATGTACTGGCTGAGAAGATTGTGATTTACTTGTGACTAGGGGTGGATGGCCTGTATTTTCTGATGACTGAATAGTGAATGATGACTGAATAGTGACTGATTTGTAACTTAGTGTGCCCTATGAATGGAAAACTTTGACTTTTGTATTTTGTGACTCTTAAGGAGGCAAGGATGATTGAAAATTTGAGTTGATTGAATGACTGAGTTACTAAGTGACTGACTGACTAAATGACTGTACTTTATTCAAAACTATGTGACCACTGTGGTGAAAACTATGTGGCCATTTTAGTGATAAGTTGTTGTGAAAGCTGTATTTTGATTTTCTGTGATAAGTTGTAACATTGTGAATGCTGTACCTTGATTTTCTGTGAATCTTTTGCTCTGATTTGTTATTGAATAAATAGCTGTTCACAGCAGCATTCTGGAAAGCTGCTTGTGCTTGGCTTTACACCTTGTTACAATCCTCTATGAGAGGAAGGAAGGAAACAAGCATTTATTAAACTCCTACTATATTCCAGACACTATGCTAAGCGCTTTACAAATATTATCTCACAACAACCCTGGGAAGCAGATGACATTATTATCCTTCTATTACAGTCAAGGAAATTTAGGCAGAGAAAAGTTAAGTGACTTGCCCAGCTAACAAATCTAGTTAAGTGTCTGAGGCCAATTCGAACTCGGCTCTTCCTGACTGTAGGTCCAGAACTATCCACTGCAACATCTAGCTTCCTCTATACATGTCTTTTCAAAAGATGTCAGTCAGTGAGTTCCCTATACATTCTCTTGGGTCTCTTTAGACAACTCTATCTTTTTGACTTTATGACAACCACTTCTTTTTCTAAGTCCAGTGTACAGTTCTTGTAAGCTTCCCATGGTTCCTGGGCAGACTTCCCCTGTAGAATCTCAGTCACTGGGGCCCTAGATATCTGTGAACCCTTTGAAATATGCTCTTCTGAAAACTAGGAAGCAACTAATGTCTACATTACCCCCAAGTTCCTTTCATTTCTACCCTAGTTCTTATCTATTGATGAGAATCAGATCCAGAGTAGACTGAGAATTCTTATACCAATCATATCACCAATTCAGCCGCTGCCTCCAGGCATCACTACTCAAAGGATCTTTCATCACTTTGGGGATTCATTCCACTGACAGGAATCACAATTTCTCTGTGACTGACCAGTAGGTCCTCAAGAGTAGCTACAGCTTAAAAATTCACCATCCTTTGGCCAACTTGAGGATGTTGCCCTCCCAACTTAGCTAGGCAAATGCTCTGAGAGCAGAAATAGTCCTTCCTGGGCCTATCCTTTCCAGCTCAAAAAGCTCTGGCAGAGCTCAGGCTCAAGAAGCTCTATCTGTGCCATAAGACATCAGGACAGAATTTCCATACTATACATATAGATAGTCTATACAGACACCTTCCTAAGGGTATTTAATACTGCATTAAACATAATAATACTTTTGAACACATCTACTTACTGTACGAAGGTCTCCACTTTAAAAGAATGTATTCTTTTGAATAAATCAGCAAAAGATCTTATTATATAGGCTTTTGGCCAGTTCATGGAAATGACATCACAGACATGGCAATGAAATTCATTAAAACAAGCTTCTAGGGGCAGCTAGTCGGCGCAGTGAATAGAGCACCAGCCCTGGAGTCAGGAGGACTTGAGTTCAAATCCAGCCTCAGACACAACACACACACACACACACACACGAACTAGCCATGTGACCTTGGGCAAGTCACTTAACCTCAAATGTCCAAACTTCCCCTCTCCAAAAAGCAAAAAAACAAAACAAAACCAAAAAACCAAGTTTCCACCTATATTAAATTACTCTAAGGTACTATGCCCCCTTTGTACAGCAGGGCAGACAGATTCTTACACAGGCATTTACAAAATGCTAGAAATGAAAGGAACTCATTTTAGGAGTAAATTCAAAATATAATCTTTGCTCATACATTAAAAATCAGTACCTACTATTACTCCCATTACATATCTAGGCCAACAGTTAATTCTTAAGAATACAGAATCTAAAAATGACCCTTAAGGGGGGCGGAGCCAAGATGGTGGCATAGCAGCAGCAACATATCACAGCTCTCACATAGCCACCCCAAAATACCCATAAAATAGGACTCTAAACCAATCCTAGAACCTCAAAACGCACACAAGGATACTTCCCACTAAAGTCAGCTCAGCTACGTGGAACCATATCAGCACTGCGAACCGAAACCAGCCTAGCCTGAAACTGCGGCTGTGCCCCAGGGGCGGCTGGGTGGGAGAAGCTTCTCAGGTGAGATTAGCACCAGCTGCGAGTGGGGATTGTGAAAGGGGGAGATAAGCAGTCTGGCCGAAAGGTCTCCAGAGCGGAAAAGCGAAAGGCAGAGGTTTTGCACCCGCCTCCACTTTGTAGCTTCCCGCCCGTGGCCTGCAGACAGCAGGAGGACTGAGCGATTGTTTTCAGGCCAGGGCTCTCGCGCTGAGTGGCCTGGATCCAGATCGTCGTCTTGGGCCTCGG